>CAIGRB010007532.1:84976-102413 GCA_903798255.1 Fraxinus quadrangulata | reverse complement strand
CTCAACTTTCTAAAAATAAAACATTTTAACACAGCCAAGTTTGCTTAATTCATTGGTGAATTACTCTTAACCCTGTGCTGTCAATGCACAACTACTAGAACAAATATCATTCCCAAATTTATGTGAAACATCAAGACCACTCAAATCAATAACACAATGAATATTGATGCAGCAATGGAGGATTTCATATTTCTCTATACTGGAAAACCAGATAATGGAAGATGTAACAAGTTTTCGACAGAATAAACTGTTGGAAATTGGTTTAGAAGATTGAAAATTTGGTTTAAGTATAAAAATCAAAAAATTGAAAAAATGACTTTCGTGTCAACTTCGGCCAAATGTTCAGACTTGGTCCGATGGTTAAATTACAAATGTGAATAGACCAACTTATTCTACTCATCGAGTAGATCATCATAGTGTATTTGGAATCTCAAAATCAATTCCGGATGAATGAGAAATTACGGTCTAAAATTAGATAAAAAATAGGATATATATGTGCTGGAAAAATGGTTAACTATATTGCTCGATTATTGATAAGTGCATATTACACACTTATTTATGTCACAAAATATAGATAATTATTGATAAATATGTTGAAATATGGCCTAATTCTATATAAATTATATTTTATAGGACAACATTAATGAACATGACGGAATTTGGAAGAAACAAGCGAAAAATGATTTTAATGGAAGAAAATCAAAGTTCAAGGACTAAAGTGCAATTGCTAAAAATTTGTATCGAACCTTACAATGAAGAGTTGAGAGTATTAGGCGTCAATTGGAGAAGGACAAAAGCCAAAGGGAGGAAATATAGTTGGAGTACTATCACATATCAACTTTTAACCGAAAAAGTTATGTTTCGAATTTTTAGTCTTAATTTGAGACTCATTTTTTGCATATAAGACATTCGAATTTGAAGATTTATATTTCTGGAAGATTTCTATCCCTTTAAGTAAGCTTTCCAACGCATTCTAAATCACCTAAATTGGATATTGAGAGAGAAAAATATGATCAAAATACTTAAAGCTGTCTGGAAGAACAANTTTATAACCATGCTGCCGCATGGTGTTAAATTTATGCGACCGCATGGATATTTTCTGCGACCTGTAAGGCTGAATTTGTTTGTTCTATGCGATAGCATGAGTTTATACCATGCGATCGCATAGTACAATCCCGACGCGAAATTTCTGATTTCTTTATTTACTTCAAACTCCTATGGAAACTCAATTTCTACATACTTTACAACATTAATCCCATCCAAAAAGAGGAACTAGCATTCTTTGAGGGAAAAAACACATTGGGGAGCTAAGAAGAAGGCGAGAATGAGGACTTTCACTTTGAGATTCAAGATTTCAAGATTTAATTCAAGTTTTTGGTGATTTCTTCTTTTTATTCTTTTTATTGTTCTTTTATTTTATCCATGTTAGATTAGATTTTTTATGTACTAGGTGAACGATGAACCTTGCATTGTGATCTTTTAATTTCTATTTTGTAATTTGATATTTAGACACATTTGATGGATGCTAAATGATTTATATACACTTTCTTGCCTCCATGATTATAGTGCACAATAATTGTGTGAGTTTGAGTGGTATATGTTATGCATTCGAAAGAAGTGAAATAAACTCAACAAGGTATAAATCATCGTAGGGTTCATAGGGATAAAAATATACCGCTATACTTTACGTGAATCTCTAAATATTTACAAAACATCATACATTTTTGTATATTGTATTTGTCATAAAAATATAGTCAAATTGTATGCTATAATAAGTTTAATTCTACTAGAAAGAGCTTGTTGGATCAGTTAGAAATATTGATTCTTCAACCAATTCATCGTGTTATCAAATTGTGGAATAGGGGTTAAAAGTGAACTTTGCTTGGTGATTCGGGATCTTAGTGCGCTATTTTACTTAAATCTTTTGCATTGAAATGTCATTTTTACATTTAGTTCGTAATTTTAGTTCAAATTGCATGTTAGTCTTAGTTTAATTATAGAATCTGAAAAACTCATCTCAAATTTGTTAGATTCGGTTAAGGCCGCGATAATAAAAAATTAAGTTAAATCAATCATATTAGGAACGATACTCGAATTTTTTGAATTTTCACTTTATTACTTGTCAACGAACTGTGCACTTGCGATAATTTAAATCCGAAACATATTTTTGTAAACAATTATCGCTCGAGTGATGATTGTCGCTTGAGCGATAATCTAGCGATAGGCGAGCGAGAGAAGTTTTGATAAAAATGTGTCACTGTCTCTCGAAGAAAGCTAAGCGATAGACTAGTGACAACAAATGTTGCGACCTCTGGCAAAAGTTGTTGAGTTTGGAGCGCAACACTTCACTCACAATATTTTCTCTACTATATATAGGACCCTTTGGATGTCTATTATGCATCCCATATCATTTTTGTATTGATCATTACATCAAAACTCTTGCAAAATACTCTCCAAAGTCATTCCAAAATCATTTTCTTATAGAGAGAAAATCATCGTTCCAAGTTCGTTATTGCTTGTGGTTTGAAGTACTTCTACCACAAGTTGTATCCGTTGTATCTTGGAAGACAAGTACCATAGTCCGTTAGCACCGTTGCAGGGTAATATTGTCGTAAGGAGAAAGTGTTTTCACTTGCCTTGAATTTTGATCTTCACCTTATTTTTTTTCCTTACCTTCTTTATTTATATTTTATAGAGTTTAATTACGCTCCTATGAATTAATTTTAAATATTTTCTTTGTCTAACCAACTATTACATATACTAATGCCTCAACATTCTTAAAACAATATTCGTTTGTTTGTAATTGTTGTTGGACATCATTTCTTCATCTTTGTAATAAGTCTTTGTCTGTTATTCCTTTCTTTCATTATTTTGTACGTTAAACTTTTGTTTATAACATGAATGAATACTGTTGAGACTACTTCAAATCAAACAACAAATGATATGAACCATGGGGTTCCGCCTTTGGCTATACCTATATCAAACTCTCACATCTCACATGTGGAAAAATCGAAAAAAGTTTGCTGGTGTGGATTTTAAAAGATGGCAACAAAAAATATTTTATCTTACTACTTTGAATTTAACAAAATTCCTAAAAAAAAAGGGGGCTCCTATTATATAAGAAGGAGAAAATAATCGTGAGTCGATTAATGTATTGAATGCAAGGAAGCATTCAAATTTTCTTTGCAAAAATTAAATCCTAAATGGATTGGACAATAGACTCGCCCAAGGATCTATAGGATTCGTTGGAAAAGAAATACAAGATCGAGGATGCCAGAACAAAGAAGTTCATTATTAGCAAGTTTTTAAACTACAAAATGATAGACTCCAAAATCATGATAATTCAAGTACTAGAACTTCAAGTTTTATTTCATGATATACATGCTAAAAAAATGGAATTTAGTGAAGCCTTCCAAATTGCAGTTTTCATTGAGAAACTCCCTCTTATGTAGAGAGATTTCAAGAACTATCTCAAACACAAATGTAAATAGATGAACTTAGAGGAATTGATAGTCCGTTTGAGAATCGAGGAAGACAATAGAAACACCGAAAGGAAATCTATTGTTTCAATTTGGAGCAAATTATGTGAAATTGGTTCAAAGATTGTCAACAAGAAATATAAGATCTCTGGTAATGTACCAAAAAGAATGTCAAGAAGTTTAAAAGCAACTATTATAATTGTGAAAAAGTCGGATATCGCTTTAATGAATGTCGAAACCTCATGCACAAGCAAATGTAGTTGAAAGAGACACTCTTTCTAAAGGGATACAAGAGAAGTTGTTTCTAAATATAACAATATTGGAAATTCAAGGAAATTGTGGGTTGATACTGGTGTTATCCATTACATTTGTGCAGACAAGACTACGTTTTCTAACTACAAAGAGTTAATTTAAGAACAACTTTTTATGGAAGATTCTATAAATTCTAAAGTTGAAGGATAAGGGAAACTTACTTTGAAGATGACATCCAGCAAAAAGCTCATCATCAACAATGTCCTACATGTACCAGACATTCGTAAGAATCTTGTATTCAGGTCTCTACTTAGGAAAAATGGCTTTAAACTTATAATTATATCCTATAAATGTGTACTCTCTAAAAATGACATGTGTGTTGGTAAAGGATACATATGTGATGGAATGTTCAAAATGAACGTTCTTACAATTGTAATGAAACAAAGCATTATGGATAAAAAATTTGAATTCTACTTATATGCTTGAGCTGTCTTGTTTATGACATAGTCAATTATGATACTTTAATTACAAATCTATGTGCAAATTCATGAACCAAAGTTTAATTCCAACCCTTAAATTTGATCCTAATCATAAGTTTGAAGTATGTGTTGAAACAAAGTTGCCTAAAACACCTTTTTTCTCAACTCAAATGAACACGACGCCTTTAAAATTAATAAATAGCGATATATGTGACTTGAAATTTGTTCAAACTAAAGGTGGTAAGAAATACTTTATAATTTTCATGGTTGATTGTACAAAATATTGTTATATCATTCTACTATGAAGTAAAGACGAAACCCTAGATGTCTTTAAACATTATAAGACGTAAGTTAAAAATCAACTTGATATATGAATAAAAAGTATTCGTAGTGATGGAGGTAGTGAATACGAGGCACCATTTGAAGAATATTGTTCCGAACATGAAATTATTCATTTAAAAAAGGGCACCTTGCTCACCCCCAATCAAATGGTGTTACTAAATGCAAAAATCGAACTCTTAAAGAGATGATGAACTCAATGTGGATAAGTTCGATTCTAGCTTAGAACTTGTACTATTCTATCGGTGAAATAGCATTCTTAACAAGATATCCCTTAAGAAAATGGAAGAAACTCCATATGAATTATGGAAATGTCATCATCCTTCTTATCAATACTTGAAAGTGTGGAGGTGTTTGGCTACGGTTGAAATACCTAAATCTAAACAAGTGAAAATCGGTCATAAGACTATTGATTTTATATGTACTAGGTATGCCAATAATAGTAGTGCATATCGTTTCCTTTACATAAATCTGAAATTCAAAATGTATATGAAGGAACAATAATTGAATCGATAAATGCATCATTCTTCGAGATTTTTTTTCCATATAAGAATAAGGGAAATGTAAGTTCAAATAAAAGAACTTATAATACTACAAATGACACTTCAAATGAGAAAGAACCAAGGCGTAGTAAAAGGGATAGAATATCTACTTCGTTTCACTCAGATTTCTAACATGTATGGTAGAAAATGAACCAAATACTTTCAATGAAGCAATGTATATACCGAAAGCGCTGCATTAAAAAGAAGTTATCAATAGTAAAATAGATTCTATAATACAAAATCATACTTGTGAGTTAACTGATTTACCTCATTGGAAAAAAGCCTTTAGAATGTAAATAGATTTTCAAAAAGAAAATAAAACCTGATGGATCCATTGACAAATATAAGGCTAGATTGGTTGCCTAGGGATATAGACAAAAAGAAATACTTGACTTCTTTTATACTTACTTATCTATAACTAGAATCGTCTTGATAAGATTGCTAATTGCTATTGCAGCATTACATAACCATGAGAGTTATCAAATGATGTAAAGACAGCATTCCAATTGGTGAGTTAGAAGAGGAGATATACATGGAATAACCCAAAGGGGTTCGTCTCTCCTTATCACAATAAAAGGGTTTGTAAACTAGTTAAATCATCGTATGGATTGAAACAAGCTCCTAAACAATGGTATCAAAAGTTTGACAAACAGTGTTGTCTAATAGTTTTAAGATAAATGAGTGTGACAAGTGTGTATACATTAAACATACGCCAAAGGCCTACGTGATAGTATGTCTATATGTAAATGATATGTTGATAATAACCAATAGTCACGAAATAATGATAAATACCAAGAAAATGTTAGCAAAAAAATTTGATATAAAAGACTTGGGTGTGGCTCATGTAATATTAGGGATTAAGATCTTTAGAACATTAAAAAAAAGTAAACTTTCTTAATCTCATTACATTAAGAATATACTTAAAAGGCATAATGTACTTGAGGAAAGTCGTGTGAAAATCCTTATTAACACAAGTTTACACTTAGTAAAAAATACAGGTGAATATGTGTCACAACTAAAGTATTCACAGGTTATAGGCAGTCTTATGTATATTACAAATTGTACTCGATCGAACATAACATTTACTGTGAACAAACTTAGTAGATTCACAAATAATCCAAATCATGTTCATTGGAAGTCTTTAATAAGGGTTCTTAGGTACTTAAAATATACTTTAATCTATGGATTACACACAAAATATCCCGTAGTATTAGAAGGATATTGTGATGTGAATTGAATATCCGATATAAAATATGCTAAATCTACTAGTGTTATGTTTTTACCATTGGTGGAGCTGCTATATCATGGAAATCGACAAAGTAAATATGTATACCTCGATCAACGATGGAATCGGAGTGTATTGTTTTGGACTAAGCTGGAGAAGAAACAGAATGACTTCGTAACTTCTTGGAAGATATTCCATATTGGCTTAAGCTGGTACCTGCAATTAGTATACATTATGATAGTCAATCGGCTATTGAAAGAGCTTAAAGTAACATATATAATGATAAGTCTAGACATATACGTCGTAGATACAATACCATTAAGCAACTGATCTCTAATAGTATCATCTCCATAGATTATGTGAAATCAAATGAGAACATCGTGAATCCACTTACTAAAGGTTTACCGAGAGATTAAGTTTGCTGTCTATCGAAAGGAAAATGATTAAAGCATACTACATAAGGATCTTTGTAATGGTAATTCTACTTTGTTGACTGAAGATCTCAAGATCTGGGTTCAAATGGACAACTAAGTTAAGAAAATTCAATGAAACACTTGGAAAAATATTTCCTAATTCATTCCTATGATTATTAAAGTGTTTTCTACGGAATGTTAAGGTTAGATATCCTCTTAATGATTTCTATATCTTGATTAAGTCAAGTAGAGTATGGCATAATACTCTTAATAGGAGGATGCTTATATAAGTGTGAGGTGGGGCGGCTCAATGAAAATTGTTCAAAAACTGAAATCTTCTAAACACTTACGATACCCAAGAGTGGTTCGGGCCAAAATGAACCAAGTCATGAGAACAATGAATGATTTAGGAAAAACATCTATGTGAGTATTATTGTTTTCGTTTACACCACTGACTGAATGGTTCAAGACATCACACGTTCACCAATTAGCCAAGTAAATCAAATAGTATTTCACTAAGAAAGGTTTGAAGTGCTATATTACCTGATACAATGTTTTTCCGCTCTCTCTATAATGCATCATAATTTTACACAGCATAAGCATATTCGAATTTTCATTCATGTGGGGCATTGTTGAAATTTGGTTTAGAAAATGAAAATAAAATTACTAATGGAAAATTAACTTTCGTGTCAATTTCGACCAAATATTCGAATTTGATCCAATAGTCAAATTATGAATATAAAAGAATAATTTGTTCTACTCATTTAGTAGATCGTCGTGATATATTTAGAATCTCAAAATTAATTCCGGATCAATGGAAAATTACGGTCCAAAGTTAGATAGAAAAGAGGATATATAGGCCGGAAAATGGCTAACTCTATTGCTCGTTTATCGCTCGAGCTATGAGACTGTTGCTTGAGCAACAGTCTAGGGACAGACGAGCAAGAGAAGTTTTGATGAAAATGTATCACTGTCGCTCGAGTTAGAGCTCAACGATAAGCTAGCGACAACAAATACTGCAACCATTGGCAAATGTTGCTGAGTTTAGGGCGTGGTACTTCATTCACAACCTTCCCTCATATATATATAGGACCTTTGGACGTCAATTATGCATTCCATATCATTTTTGCATTGATCAATACATCAAAACTCTTGTAAAATACTCTCCAAAGCTATTCCAAAACAATTTTCTTATAAAGAGAAAATCATTCCAAGTTCGTTGTTACTTGTGGTTTAAAGTGCTTTTATTACAATTTGTATCCTTTATATCTTGGGAGACAAGTTTTATAGTCCGTTGGCACCATTGCAGGGCAATATTGTATTAAGGAAAAATTATTTTCACATGCCTCGAATTTTGATTTTCACCTTATTTTCTTTTTCCTTACCTTCTTTATTTCCATTCTTTAGAGTTTAATTACGCTCCTTCAAATTAATTTTAAATATTTTTTTGTCCAACCAACCATTTACATATACTAACGCCTCTAACACAATTATCATAATTAGATCTTTTCATTATGTGATGCTCAAAAACTGAACGCTTACGATCATCTCGAGCAGAATTGCAAACCACATGAGTGATCGAGTTCATATTTACGAACCATTGAGAACATGAGAGTTCTTGAACTTTGAAGCACATAAATACGAATTATAGTTCCCATAAACATACAACAGATACAGCAACTTTTTCTTGATTTCTTCACTTAGAATTTGAATCTTTTCATAAGAGCAAGTATGTGCACTTTTCTATTTGAGTCCTCCTTTCTAGGGGAAAAAAAACTTCATTACCTTTTATCTGACAATCCCAACGATTACAAGTTTGGAAATCCTATGAAGTGCCAACATTTATTACATTTCCCATAATTGCATTCCCAACAATTTACATCAACAAAATTTTGTGTATTGTTTATTGAAGCATTATTTCTTTGTGCATTAGCCCGAGGACACACAACCATGTTTCCCATATCTGCATTGCCACCATTTACATTCAAGATACGTGATAACTTCAAGAATATTGCTTGTTGGAGCCTTTCTACGAATATTTGATGTTTGTCCACGTTCTATGCATATAACTACATAGGTTATCGATATTGTAGTATGTGAAGTACTGACAACCATTGATTGGATCAACATTATTTATGTATATAGCATTAATCATGGGAGCATCTCTATTACATCGGGATGGTTTGAATCACAGGTATCAAATATGTTCACATATCTACATTCCCACCATTAATGTATTGGACATTTTTTGTATCGTCACGAGCATTGTTTGTTGAAACATTATATAACCAGGACCCCGCTCCATGTTGGCCACACCCTCATTCCCACCATTAATGTTTGAGATATGTAATGAATCTTCAATAACGTTTCTTGTTGGGTCATTTTTGCAAGATTCCACATATGTATAATCCTTTACATTGGGATTGATTTGATCACAAGTAGTTTTATGAGTTGCATTACGGTGATACTGTCAACATTCTGCGGTTAAATTGTGAAGCCATCGAGGGCATTATTTCCATAATCAATCCCAGATAAATGTGAGTTGTTATGGGTCAACAGAAGCATTTGTTGGCCTCCCATCACACTCAATCGATGTTGTTGCAATGCCCCGTGATATTAAGTACAAAGCATAATGTTGTTTCCTTGCATATTGAAATGTACCACTACAAGTCCTGATCATCAGCTAGGTATACGGTGGAAGATTGAATGACAGCATCTTGAACTTCAAACAAACAGTAAATTTATTGTCATCAATATTTAACATTTGCTTCACTATACGGATGACATCGTCAAACAGTTCATCACTTAGAATTTGTATTGACGTTCATTTGCCACACCAATTCTATTAATTGTTAGATTTTTCCACAAAATCTCCCGCATATGATACAATAAGACTCAATGTAGTTGTCATTCCAGAAAAAAACAAAAATTAATGTCAAATTAATAACCCAAAATGGTAAGGTTCCTTGAATCAACTATTTCCACAATTATTGATGTCGTATAAAGACATATTTAATCGTGCTACACAACAGAATGTCGTACTATGACACAATTGACGTTGAAAAATCGACCACAACATTCAAGAGCATTTATTGCAGGAATCACGTCTTCAATACAACTTATTATCATTCAATGCAGTCCAACGAATATCAATATGCATCAAAAAGTACAATTTCATCTCATCAAACACTCAGGTACAAGCATCTCCACTATAGATTCTTCAAATTAGATTACAATATCTTCATATTTTTTATTTTGAAAACAAGATTTAAATCTACTCTTTGCTCAACTTTTTACTGTGCAGTGTTATGTTTAGCAAAAACTCCACCAATGTTGTTTATTACTGAACCTTCATGTTATGTTAGACAAATCGTAATCTATTATCTTTTTGGTTAATAATCACTATACAATGGGCCTTTCATTATATTTGCTGGGTATTAGGATACACTCATGTTACATGTATTGTTTATATTGTACCACGTGACAGCACACCATTGGACAGTTTAAAAAAAAAAAAAGACATTTTTCCCACCCATAATTTTTTAAAAGCAAAGAGTTTGTCATCCTCAATGTAAGAGAAAAACTGTACAAGTATATTTTCTTACATTTAAATGAATATATAGGGTAAGATAGCATTAATGCTCAAATATTAATTCTAAATTTGAAGTCTAAAATTGACTAAATCATACTATAATTAGTATTAATATTTTCCTTCAGATGGAATAGTCATGATCCAATTTAATTTATTTATATTTGTCAATTTCAATTATTCTTTCTAACTATTTATCCACTAGAAATACATGGGGTCACTGCACTTTCGGCTATATTTAGATTGGGCAACTAAAATTTAGTTTATCTCGATATTGTTTAACTTCAATTTAAATTTAAATTTTGTCACTGGACTTTAATTGACTTCCAAACTTTATGAATCCATCAACTTTCATCGTCCAAATTGATGATATTGTTTAATCAACAAATATAATAATTCAACGTAATCAATGCGTGGCATGTCAATTCACAATTACACCACATCATAAAAGCCCTAAAAATGCATTTAAAACTTTTTAATCTAAAGATATTATCATAACTCTTGCATCTCATTGTTTAGGCTCTCAGCTCTCCGATCAAGAAGTGAGCTTCAGCTAGGTTCATGAGCTCGGCTTGTGTTGGACCGAGTCGAGCCGGCTCATGAACCGCCCCTTGAGCCACTCCTTTAAATAAAACTTTTTCAAAAAATAAAAATAAATTACAACATGCAATTTTTGCAAGCCATTGATCTTGCTCACGCTCGGTTAAAACTGAGCTTGTGCCACCCATGCCTACTCGGCCGTTTTTTTATGACTAGTGGCTCTAGTGCCTCTTAGCAATTCCAACTAAGCAATTTCTATAGATTGAAAATACGCTTGGTCATGAAATATGATAGAGTAATAAAATTTGAAGTTAAGTAATAGTTTAATTGAAATGTCAATAAAAAATCAGTGATGATTTACCCAAAATAATTTGAAGAATATAAATGAGACGATGAGGGGGCTAATTTCCGGTACCAAATCCAACTAAGGACGGCCACCATCCTCAATTTGAGGAATATAAAGTGTTTCAAGATTTGAGCACTTTTTTGAGTACCATCTAATCTAAACCACCTATAGATTTTGAGCCATTTTTGTCAAAATGTATAATTGTCCATCTTTAACTCTATGGGCAAAAATTTTGAAAAATTGAAAGAGTAATTTCATTTAGCATTATTATATTAAAACACCAATCTAGGTGATACTAATGTGGCATTAAATGAAATGTATAATTATATAAATAACTTAATTATACTTTTATCATTAAAAAATGTTAAACTCCAATCTTGAGGGTCCACCACCGCCCCGTCCCTAGAGCATTGTGGAGGAGGTAAATCGCGGGATGTGCCTCAGCAGGGCAGGGTACAAGAGCTGCCATACTGGTGCCCACAAAGAGTCTAATTCCAAACATTGTAAGAGGCAGGAATCGAACCCTCACACTGCGGCTGCCAGCTCAACAGAGACTACCTCACTCTTGTCCTTTGCACCACTGAGTTATGCCCCGAGGGACATAAAATTATTGGAAATGGATTCGAACCTAGGACATCACCCATGATTATGAAAGTACTAGCCAACTAAGCTACAATAAATATTTCTTTTATCATTTATTGTATTACAAGTGGTTCTAGATAGTATTATTCTAATTGAAATGCACCCATAATATTTTGCTACTTTCAAAATCCCCCAAATTAAAATGGCATCTAAATTTTATGTAAAGCTGAATACTTTGATGACCACTAATGTGAATGAAATTGGTAGTATGGATAAATATTTGCTTCTTATTAGAGGACACATTCCAAGAGTTTGCCTTAGTGTTATGAGTTCATATTTACAATTAAAATTTAGGGACATTGACAAAGAATTTGTTGGGGGGGGGGGGGGGGGGTGGGGCACATTCTTTTCATAAATTGTGGAGAGACATAATTTAATCTCAATACGAATGAAGCCTCCTATGATCATATTTAACCAATAATCGGGATTGTAAAAATAAACTTTCAAGATAAGGCACTTAACACTGTAAATTTTCTTAAAGTTTCAGAATGATTGATAAGTGTATTTTGTACACTTATTTAAGCCATTAAATTGGAATAATTGTTAGTGATTTGAATGAGTTATAACTTAATTATGTATTAATTATGTTTGTTAGGCTGAACTCAATGCAGATTGGTGAAATTAGAAGAAATGAACAAAAATAGGCAAAAAAAAAAGTTAATAAATCCAAAGTTGGGGATCAAAGTGTAAATATTCAATAGTTGATTCAGACAATAAAATGATGATTAAATATCACATACGATCAATTGGAAGCAATTAGAAATCAAATGAATGAAATATAGTCGAAATATTTTTCACAAATCAATTTCAAGCTGAAGAAATTATGCTCCAGAATTTTATCCTCAACTTGAAACCCATTTTTTGGATCAAAAACGTTTGAATTGGAAATAGTGTATATTTAGAAAAATTGTATCGCTTTGAGTTATATTTCTAACGCAATTTGAATCACTTCATTCGGATATTGGAAGAAAAGTTATTACCAAAACACAAAAAACTGCTCAGGGACAACACCGCGCGAACCTGCGCAAGCGAGCGGGCAAGTCTTGGCGTACGACACCAATTTTCTTGACCCGAGAGCAATTCAGCATGCCTGCTTACGCGGGGTAGCTATACTTGCGAGGGCAGGGGCCAAATTTTCTGCTAACGAGTCAATTTCATTTTTTTGATTCAAACTCTTATTGGTAACAACTTTTGGATTATTTTTTGATCTAATTCAACCTTTATAAATAGAAAACAAGGGCTACACATTGGAAACTCTCTCTTGCCTCTTTATACAAAATAATATCATTAAATTCATTAAAAAAAAAGGGACCAATTGCTACATTTTGATAAATGAGATCGAGCCCTAACAAAGAATTGAAGGTCAATTACATCAAGATTTTGAATAATTCAACATTAGACTTGAAGATCAATATTTTTTGAATCATTTCATGATTCGAATGATATATATATATATATCATTCGAATCATGAAATGATTCAAAAAATATTGATCTTCAAGTCTAATGTTGAATTATTCAAAATCTTGATGTAATTGACCTTCAATTCTTTGTTAGGGCTCGATCTCATTTATCAAAATGTAGCAATTGGTCCCTTTTTTTTTAATGAATTTAATGATATTATTTTGTATAAAGAGGCAAGAGAGAGTTTCCAATGTGTAGCCCTTGTTTTCTATTTATAAAGGTTGAATTAGATCAAAAAATAATCCAAAAGTTGTTACCAATAAGAGTTNTTAGGCTAGATCCTTTTTTATATTGGATGAAGATGAACCATATTTGTTTTAATTCAAGACTAGTAGTTTAGTTTATTTCTTGCGTTTCTTGATTAAGTTTGCATACCCATTACATTATTTAATTGATTAGCCACCAATTAGTTAATTAGTTGCTTATTATAGTATTGAAAGACATACAATAAGTTTATAATGTGGCAAAATTAATATATGTGTAATATATATTAGGAATAACATTTATCATGTATACAATCATATAGATAATATAAACTTTAATACATTCCAATCATTCGAAGTTTGACTAGGAATAGATTCAGATCGTGATTAGAATAGACTTTGTTTTTAAAAAGAAAGTTAAATATATTAGATTTATCGATTGTCAAGAATGAATGAATATGACCAGCTTACAAATCAAGAATTGAAATAGATAGCAATAGACGGACTCTAAATCTAATACAATCATCCATTCATTGATACAAAAACACTTTTACAAGTTTATTAAATTAATTTAGTATAAATCAAATCAAAATCCCTTTTTGTTTTACACAATTCGAATTCAATACATAACTAGTAAACTTGAATTGAAATTTATTCTCTGTTTAACAATACTCTATCTCATCAAAACTATTACTGGGGGTTAAAGTATTTAATTTGAGTTTATTAGTTTATATAGTATTCAAATTTTTCTTTTATCTTGTTTTGGTTGTCATCAACTTATTTCAAAATTATCAGGACATTAGATTCTCAGGAAAATCAACTGAAAAACTCATGAACACATACAAGCTTTCCTGTTGCTTTGCAAGGTGATCAATCATGAAGGAGTGTCAGCTGATACTTTTTGAATGCACATATTCCTTCATACTTTAAAAGAAGGCGCAGGAGAATGACTAAACCCACTACTTCATCGGAGCATCGTTTCATGGAAGGACATGGTACAAAAATTCATCTTGAAATTATTTCCACCTTCTCGAGTCCATCAGATCATAAATGAAGCCATTACATTCAAGTAGAAGAACACCGAGCTATCCAAAGTATAGGGAAGATTCAAGGATTACTTCAGAAAGTACCCCAATCTGGACATTCCTAAAAATTCTAAGGTCTACATCTTCTATTCAAGCCTACATTTTGAATACTGTAACATGATCGAAGCTTCAGTTGGGGAATCAATCATGGATATTCCCTTAGACAACGTCTTAGATCACTTCGAGAAAATAGCACAAAATCATACTGTGTGGCTAAGAGAAAGGGAAACTTCGAGGAAAACAACGGTTATTAACAATATTGAAACAATTATATCATTGGCAACCCATGTTGAAGTACTAACAAGGAAATCAGACAACTTCACTCAAACTGTGAGCATGATGCGTCAACCAGCACTAGAGAAATTATGCAATTATAGAGAAACCATCAATCAAGCATGTTACCTCTATTGGAGTTTATGTTCCGCCTATTCCATTTCCTCAAAGATTCGAAGATAACATAAAGAGGAACAAGTTCAGGCCATTATAATTAGAAGTGTAGTTCA
Organism: Fraxinus quadrangulata; assembly: GCA_903798255.1. Classification (NCBI taxonomy): domain Eukaryota; kingdom Viridiplantae; phylum Streptophyta; class Magnoliopsida; order Lamiales; family Oleaceae; genus Fraxinus; species Fraxinus quadrangulata. Next base: position 87,314 of record CAIGRB010007532.1, on the reverse strand, counting down.
ACTACTAGAAATTATTATGAAAAAGAAAGGGAAATAAGAGAATCGGGTACCTACCATGGGCGAGGAACAACTGGGTCAATTTGAAGAATTGGCAAAAGTAATCAAAAAGCAGATAGTCCACAAGTTAAGACAACCGTTCCGATCAATAAACACACACTTCCAGTCTCATTCCCTCAAAGGTTGCAGAAGAATAAGTTGGACAAATAATTTAAGAAGTTTTTGAATGCCCTTAGAAAATTTCACATCAACATTCCTTTCATTGACACAATTCAACAGATTCCAAATTACACAAAGATTTTGAAGGAGACGTTGACCAAGAAGAGAAAGTTGTAAGAAGATGAAACAGTAGTATTTTCTGAAGAGTACAGTGCAATTATAAAGCAGATGCTTCTACCTAAACTAAAAAATTCAGGAAGTTTCACTGTACCTTACTCTATAGGAAATTCACATGATTTAAATCCTTTAATTAATTTTGGAGCAATTATTAATTTGATGCCACTGTCCATTTATAGGAAATTAGGATTTAATTATCCAAAAGCAGCATCAATAATCCTACAACTGGCTGACGGGAAACTCAAGTATCTTTATGGAGTGGTAGAGGATATGCTCATCAAAGTTGGATATAACTTCTTTTCTATTGATTTCGTCATCCTTGATATAGATGCTCAAAACATACCGTTAATGTTGAGGAGTCCATTTTTAACAACTGCACAAATATTAATGGATTTTGAAAATTTTGAATTAATTTTGAGGGTAGAAGAAAAGCAACAAAGCTTCATAATGAATGCTTCACTCAAGCAACTACTTGATATTGAGGAATGTCGAAAGATCGATCATTGGGGAATTAACAAGAACATGAAAGAAGAAAGTGGAATCGTTAGGTGGGACAACAATGGAAAACTTATAATATGCACACTCAAAGATGAATTAAAGAACAACTGCTATTGCAACCGATGCAAACATCAAAGTCAAGTCAATGATTATAAACAAGCGCTTATTGGGAAGCAACCCAATTTTCTTCACTTTTATTTATTTTACTTTTTAGAGGTAGATTAATATTTTTTTATTAGTTTTAATAGTATAGTGTATCTTTATTCACATATTTCCATTTAGAGTATGTTTGAGCTTATTACAAATTGTTTCATGTTATAATTGATTTTTTTATCTTGTATGAAAATAACACTTGAACACCCTAGACAAGGGTAAAAATAATAATAATAATAATAATAATAATAATAATAATAATAATAATAATAATAATAAGTGAGTCAAAACTTTCATGTCAGTCCATCCACCACCTTTAAATATATATCAGGGGGTACTTAGTTCACTTCTTTACTCTTAATTTTGATATATTATTTGTTATATTTCTAAAAAATGAGGGCAGTGTCTATTATAAGTTTAAAGTGAAAAACATTTAGTTTTTATTTGTTTATGTTTTTGTTCAAGTGCAAAAAAAAAAATGAAAATAAATAATTTATTTTCACCTTTATTTATTTATTGTGCTTTTGTAGGTTAGATAAATTTGTCTACTATGATTCATGTATTTGGAATTATGTGCTAAATTATAAATTGTGAAAAAATTACATGTTATAGTTAATTTATTCTTATTCATGTGAAACATGATATTTTTGCGCACAATATTTATGTTTTGCATAATTAAAAATAGTTTTATTCAAAATTTGAATATGATGAAAAAAAATTTAATTTGTATCTAAATAATCACTAAATTATAAATATTTAAACCAATTTAAGGATAGTTGGGGGTAATTGAACTGATATAGGGAGATACTGAGATAAATGTGGGTTCTATGTGTTCTAAATTTATGTGAATTATCTAAAGCCAATGAGATAAAAATTAGGTAAAAATTTTAAATTACATGTTGATTTTCGAGAATAAGTGTTTTATAAGAGGCATTATACTAATCATTTCATAAAAAAAAAAACAAAAGAGAAAAAAATATTGTTTCATTGTTAAACTTATAATCATAGCATTTATGATTCAAGTGATTGAGCTTGAAAGAGTATCAAAAACCAGATGCCCTATAATCATTTGACTTGGGAGTTATTGGTCAAAAACTCGCTACAAGGATTATCTAGAAAGTTTAATTGAGAGAAGTCCACATATAAGATAAAAAAAAAATTGTTACATGCTTTGATTAAACCCTAAACACTTATTTGAGAGAAATATACTACTTTAACAAGGGGTTATCAGATTAGTTGATTTTTGGAAGTTAAATCAATAAAAAAAAATAAGGAGAATCTATATTTGTTGATATATCGAACTGCAATTAGTAAGATCTAATCAAACTAGAGAGGATGAGGATCCAATATATAT
>CAIGRB010007532.1:61133-74238 GCA_903798255.1 Fraxinus quadrangulata | reverse complement strand
CTGCCTGCGCAGGCAGCTTGTTTTGCAAAGCTACTGCCTGTGCGCAAGCAGCTAAAATAGCTGCATGCGCTTTAGCTGCCTGCCTTTTTTTTTTAACGGGACGACCCATGCCACACGAGACCATGCCCCAAAATGGGGCTCGGTACGAACCGCCCGAACTGGTGAGCTTTTTTGTCATCCCTAATTACATCAAGATTTGGAAAAATTCAATCTTGAACTTGAAAATCAATATCTTTTGAATTGTTTCATGGTCCATGTGATATTTTGTTATTAATAGTCTTCTAAGTTATATATTAATATGTTATGCTAGATCCATTTTTTGTATTAGATGAAGATAAACTCTATTGTTTATTTGTTTTAATTCAACACTAGTAGTTTAATTTTTTTTTGTTTTGCTTTGTTGTTTTTTTTTTATTATTATTATTATTATTATAAATTTTGTATACACATTACATTGCATAATTGATTGACCACCAATTAAATAATTAGTTACTTGTTATAACGTTGGAAGATGCACAATAAGTTTAGAACTTGCAAAATTAACATGTGCAATAAATGTTAAGAGTAACATTTATCACGTGTACAATTATATAGATAATCTAAACTTTGATGCATTTTAAAAATTCGACTTCAGACTAGTAATAGATTCAAGTCTTGATTAGAATATACTCAATTTGCCTTAAAAAAGAAAGTTAAATATATTAACTTTATCGATTATCAAAAATATATGAATATGATTAAATTATAAATCAATAATTGAAATAGATAACAATAGGTAGAGTCTAAATCCAACACAATTATCCATTCATAGTTACAAAAACATTTTTACAGTTTTCTTAGTTTAATTTAGCATAAATCAAATCAAAATCTATTTTGTTTCACACAATTCAAATTCCGTACATAACTAGTAAACTTGAATTAAAATTTAGTCTCCATGTGAAGATATTCTATCTCACCAAAACTATTACTTGTCAACGATCCCTTACATTTGCTGGATTCGCACGAATAATGATATCATACAAAAAGTTATATTTCAATAGTATCTGCTAGATGGTTTTATCACTTAATAACACAAGTACATATAGGATCAATGAATCATGTTCATACAATTTGCAGTTTCATGCCAACTAAATCAGGATAGACTGAACACACACACACACGGCTAGATTGCACAGACTAGAATAGTAGGTAAAATTGCTGCACAAAAATCATAAAATCGAAAAACCAAATGCATCATACAGAGTGCAGTGTATAGTCGAAGCACCCAAGCAAGCAAAGGTACATACTCAAATTGTTCGAGATGACCAGAAAACTTTTCCCGTGAAGATTGAACAGAATTGTGCTAACAAATGTCAAATCAAATCCATGTTTGGTTTAGCTAAAAACACTTGATAAAAATATAAGTTAAAGTCCACAATTAATTTTTACCACACGTTTAATAGGACTCACAAATTTTATCAACCTTTCAAATACACATTTCATCGATTTTATTGAAATCTACTAAGAGTTTTATTTTTAGCAAAACCAAACACAGGCTAAGTCAAATATCTTAGAAGGGAAAATTGTAAATCAGACTGCAAATTGCCACAATAGTCAAGTATACTTCACATTTTCACTAACGAATTCACATTTTTTATTGTGAACATTCTAAATTTTTCAAAAACACCATTTCACAAAGGCAGTTTGACAAAGAAAAAAATTCCCTGGGCATTACTGCCAGTGTCCTCATTGCAGCATATCATCTAAAGCTCAACATCTATCTAGACAAACCATTTTGTTTCTCCCCACATTCAAAACCAAAATAGACATAGTAACTTCAATCAAATATAGGCATATAAACAAAGATGAAGGATTATCAACTGCAATACAAACCATGCTAATCATTCACTAAACTTCTGTATTAGTGAACATGAGACCCGAGTATAAATAAATAGATGAATGGTGCAGGAAAAATATTCAAATTTATTTTGCTGCTTGAATTCTAATTTTCCAAATCACGCCTCGTCTCCCTAAAAAAATAACACCTATATACATATGCACAAGTCGTATTACTCTTTGGAACAATAATTGTTGCAACATAATACCTTCTCCATGGCATATTGATTAAAAATGTTCCTAGATCCACTAAGTTAATACTGCAAGAATATTTAAGGAGTTTGCGAACATAACCATAATTCCAACTTCATGCTTATTCACAAAATATGTCCAGAAACATAAACTCCTCTGTGTTGGACTATTGGAAAAACAAAGCAAGCTAAATGCACTTAATTTACGAATGCTGATTTGGCAATTTCTTCCATAATATGGTACAAGATTTATAAGTCAATTGGTTTCTACTTTCTGAAAATGAGTATTGATTTGAATGTAACTTCTAAACAGGGTCAACCATCTGACTGATTTGGAGCCATCAATCTAAATTTTAACCACATTTTGGGTCTTATTTTGAATTATTGCAGTCAAAAAATAGTATTTAAGTTTTCTTGGGAGTAAGTCTTCTAAATGCAAGTGAATTGTTTGCCAAAAAGATGCCAGACTACGCTCTTGTTTACTCCGAAAAATCGAGCTCGAAAATTAGGCGACGAAGACAAAACGTAGATGGGTCTATGTATGCTCTAAGAGTCCTAATGAATCCAAGATTAGACAGACAGATAATTGAATTTTTTCACCAAAAATTTCTCCCCTAATACCTTTCACTGCATCCCTCCAATATACTGGTTCATCAAGACAGATTGATTCAAATAATTCAGTAAGAAAATTATTCACATGTGGCAACAGAAAAGTAGATTAGCATTTTTGCTTATGGGGTAATTGCAAGGAACTTTTACTGCACTCTAATTGCTTATTGAAGTTCTACAATTTAATCCACATCAATCCACTGACAAGAAACTAGATACTTGACAGTACAGGTGGATTTATCTTGTCAATTAAACTAAACAAATAGAAATACTTTTGATGTCAAATTTTAACCCTGGCTTCTTGAAACAATGAAGACCCTTTGCTACAACATTCACCACCCTCCAGAAAAACAGTACAGGACTCAAATAATCAATTAACTACCTCACCTAAACTAAAAAACGAGATTGCCTACATATCAATGTTGAGGCCATCTCGAACAACTAACCACCATACCGTAATGAGAGTGCTACAGCCACTCAGGTGACCACCATTTATGCATGTGAGTTATACATGCAGCAAGGGCACTCTATGTAAGAGTATTTTAGTGCCATTCACATGGAGAGATGTGGAGGTGATGACCAAGACTATAACATTTATACTTTTAAATTACAGAGAATATAACATTTGTCTCCAGAAATTTAAGTCCATGAACCATATAGAAAAAGTGAAATAGATTCGGTAACTCAATCCTATCTTAAAATTTAAAATGCTCCACTTAGCTACACCAATTCTAGACTTCTTTGCCTCCAGACTGATTCAATATACTCATATCACATTTTCAGAAAGAGATATAACAAACAAAGAAAAATTAATAAGAATCCGGGAATGTAATTGAGGTCAAAGAACGCCAAGCCCAAAATTACCCCCAATAGCAAACATTCAGATTAACACAATTTCTACTGGTGTAATGATCTAAGAAGAGCAATATAATATAAACTAGTAATACTAACATAGATTACCCTCCGAAAATAATTGCAGTACCAAGTACATCGCATAACAGATTAAAAAGAAAAAAAAAAAAAAAAAACATAACAATTGCAAAAGAACCTTAACAAGAGTCGGTTACTCATCATCAACAACAGACTCGGTTTTCTCACTTTGAGGCGGAGCAGTGGATCCCACATCCTCCTCCTCCTTCTGCTCCTCCGTCTTGCTCTCCACCTCCGGCTCCTTAACAGGCTTGCTCTCGGGCTCCGCTTCATCAGATCTGGATTTCACAGTATCCAGCATCCTCTTACTGATTTCTTTGGAATAAACTTGAAGAATTTCGATCCCATCATCGTCAGTGGTCGCAGCAGCCCCAGCGGACAAAAACGCTTCCTTCTCGATCCTGGTCGCCATATCCGCCGCCTCTTCGAGTGGAACAGTGCCGTAACGCTTGGATAAAATTGAAGGAGAAGAAAGGGTCTCGATCAGGCGATTTCTGACGGAGTCCCGAGTGCGGTCAGTCGGTGGCCATATGCTGAAGGAAACATTGGAGAATTTTGGCGTGGTGGAGGTGGATCCGGGTTGTTGTTGGGCTTGTTCAGCTTCCGCCATTGGAGGGATCGAAGTGACTGATTGTGGGATTTTCTCGTCCGTAATTTGTTCTGGTTCTTGCTGGGCTTCCGTTTTGTCGGACATTTTTAGGGTAAATGCCAAATGGGATTACAAGGGGGCAGAATTAAGGGATTATTTTAATACCGGCCGGGGGATAGACCGGGTTGATTGTTGCTTACAGGTTAAGCTGCTGGGTGATGAAGTCAGGTTCGATCGATGGGCCAATCAAAAACATAATTGTTAGGGCTGAACACGATTCAGTTTAGACGATTATTGTTATATTTTTAACTTAAATAATTTCATGCGGTTTGAAAGTTTTCCAAATCAAACCGAACCATTTTATTTTTCAAGCCAAATCAAACCATTATTTGCGGTTTAGTTCGATTTTAATTCGTAATTTATCTATCGATATTATAGTTATATGTTTAAAACAAGTTATCATATACATTTAATCAAGAACTAATAATGTTAAATATTAAATTATATTCATATTTTTTAAAAATACAATATATAAACAAAAAAACAAAAAAATAGTATCAAGCTAGTATCTAGCAACAATCACTCCAAATTTTACAAGCAATAATATTATAATAAGTACAAGAGTACTAACCTCTCATTTGATAAAAAAAAATGGATCAATATTCTCTATTGTAACACATGATTCGATCTCTGTATCATATGCAAATATCAAAATATTTATTAGTCCTTATTAATTATATTAACAAACAACTAAAAACCAATATACATAAAATATCAAAATTGATAATAAAAAATAAATGTTACCTTCCACGGCTTTCTCAGAGTGATCCAATGCTTCTACCTCATCCAAATATTGACGAAGCATTATATGCTCATTGCTGCTATGCAACCAATTCTTCTTGCATATAAGGTCCAACTATTTTCCACTCAATGAACTCCTAAAGGAGTCAAGAATCCGACCACTCGTGAAAAATGCCGACTCTGAAGCGACCGTAGATATTTGAATTGTTAATACATCGTTGGCAATTTTAGAGACAATTTTGTACTTGTGCGCATTCAATTTCCGCCAAATTAATACGTCAAACTTGAGATCGGTCAAATGTTCACAACGATCAGATAAATAATCAACCAACTCATTCTTCTCAGATTGCATGTTTTGCATAAGTTTAGCTTTGAAAATAGAAGGAATATGTTTAAAAAGATCGAAAGCAGGTTGTGAAGGACTTAGACTACTATATGGATACTTCTTGCACAAATGCGTGAGATGATTCCACGATGTACTAGTTCCGTAGTTTTTGCATGATGCTTATATGTTTGTCCACCTTTTCGTCTCTTCGCATTTTAAAATGATCCTACACCTTGGACCTCTTGTTTCCCTTTTTGCTTTTTCCATCCATTTCCATCTCTAAGGGTCATCCTCTAATTTAATTGCATCATCGACTTTTTCTGAAATTGGATCCATATCTGAAAAAAGAAAAAGAAACAACGAATGAAGCTAATCTATGGAAAAGAAACAACACAATCTATGATTTGATCCTTCAATGAACTATTGATCCCTTTTAGAAATGTAAATTTCCTAATCTTGTTCTTGACTTAAGTCCAGTACAAAAAATTCATCAACAAAGGATACAAATTCCAGTAAGTAGATTAATCCCACTACAAAAGACTCATCAGCGAAGGAAATAAATCATACTAAGAAAATTAATAATACACATTAAAATATGAAATAGAACATGCTTTTGATTCGAACGGCCAAAATAGTCGTTATACATATGAAATTTAATGGTTAAAAATTCGACCGTTGCATCAATCGGACGTTCGCATGGACGAACTGGATGTCCGCCTTTCACAACTTTCTGGGGATTTAGATGACCAACCAGACTAGCATCTGGACGTCCAATCATTTCGGTCGATTTTCCCGTTTTTTACCCCGTTTGATCCTATTTGAATATTTTGATAAATGTAGACTTTTAGAAGGTGTTTTTAACTAGTTTCCAAGATAAATGATGTTTTAAAAATATGATCTAAGTTCAAATATAATTTTGAAAATTAATTTTACTTTTGATCACATTATTTTATGCAAGTGATAATCAAAATAACTTTTAGCGTATGATAAGTGCATTTTTTTGTACTTATTATTGTCATAATACTAAGTTTTTATGTTGTTTTAGTATTTGATTTTACTTAAATTAGGTTAATTTTATCTTACTTCAATTTTGGACCAATTTCTAAGCAATTGAAAAAGAAAGAATGATCAATTGACTAATGGATGGAAGTTTGGAGACTAATATGCATATGAGTAAAAGTTTAAATACTAAAAGTTGAAGTAATTTGATGTGGATGATCAAGATGGAAGAAGAAATAAAGAAAAGTGCTGAAAGGATAATTTCGTAAAATTTTTTATAATTGGATAGCTGCCTAGTTATATTGGTTCGGCGGGTGCCCGGACTTAAACTTAAAATACAAGGGTCATTTGCTATGCTTGGGCGGCCGCCCAATTTTCTACTGAGTGCCCGCCCAGGCTAATTTGGGAAAAAAAATATTGTTTCTTTATATGTAAATTTTAAACTTGTTTTTTTAGATTCGTTTCTGAAAATAGGAAAGTAAATGTGTTTTCAATATTTTCGAAAACTGAAAATGACCTGAAAACAGCAAATAGAACATGTCATTAGTCTTTAATGTTTCTTTGAAGCTTGACTCTTAAGCTCTCATCTTGATCTTTTTTTTTTTACGTTTGGCTCTTAAGCTCTCGATCTTTCTTTAACGTTTGTCTTTTAAATTGTTGTCTTGAATTCTTGGATGACTTGATGATTTCGATCTTGACCTTTATTGTGAGTCCAATTTGATAGTCTTGATATTGATATTTTGACAACGATTGATCAATTTTATCATTGAATGCTTTGAAAACTATAATCACTATAATCAAATGTTAGAAACAAGATTAACTTATTTGTTATAATAAAAAATTTAAGGTTACAATCAACCATAGGTCAACAATCTATAAATATATCATTACCTCTATGGTTGTTCTTTATTTTGACGCCTTTAGTTGTTGAATTTGATTATATTCATTATCTTATTTGAAATTGTTTTGTCTATGTACGTGTTCTATTTTCATCTTTCTTTTAAACATTTTTCGCATTGTCTTCTGGTCTTCAGATGTGCATTATGATTCTGATTCTAGGAGTTTTATGCTTAAAAATGATTATTCTAGCGCTTCTTCCTCTTCTATAAAAGTGCTATGCATCGATGTGCTTCTTTATAAGGTAGTTTACTTATTCTGGAATATGCGTCAACCCAGAACTTCTTGGAAAAATGGGTAGGTCCCGATCTAGGGTTGGAATATACGATGGGAGTATACGAACCTTCGAGTGAGCCAATTTACCTTAGTGAGAAGATTTTTGAGGTTTCAGGAATTTTTATGAATCTCACTGAATAGGATTTAACTAATATTAGGGTCTGATTTGACGTTCCGACGACATAAAATTATTATGTCCTAGACAATTTCAAACGATAGATTGCCTTCCTCCAGGCTATATAGCTATTCATAAACATTCGATGTATGTAGGACTTAAAGTTCCTTTTCATCACTTTTTTCAAGATGTTCTTTCTTCTTTTAGTATTGTCCCTACCCAACTTACTCCAAATGGGTAGGCTTAAATGGTTGGATCATTTTTGTTATGGGGACCTGCGAGTTTAGAGGGAAAGTTTTCGCTGGATGCATTTCACTCTATTTACCATCCCGTGCAAACGAGAAGTACCATGAGCTCTCAAAAGAGGTATTATTACATTTCCCCTTATTTTTGTAGGTCATGCCTAAAATGTGTAGTTACTTTTAACTAGATGCATAATTGGTAGGATAGTTTTTCTCTTCATTGAGACAACTAGCAATTTCATTCTAATGATCCCTACCTTTTGGTTGTTATTCCTTGAACTTATGGTGAGTATAATATGATTGGACTGTTGCTTGTTTTTTCGTTTAATTTTTTATGTCATCTCACTATGTTGACCTGGTAGAGATAAACCACTTGTTTTGTTTTGCAGTCAGACTCTGACGACCTTCACGCCTTAATAGCACCTATCGTCAACTTGATTCCCAAACTTCGCAAAGCTAAAAGATTGCTTCACTCTTTCAATTTAAACTTTTACAACATTGTGTTCAAACTACCATGGGTGCGTTTATGTATTAGATTCTTTGCTTCTAATTTTGGCTTTTTACTTTTGGATAATGCCCGATTTCTCATTTTTCTTCGTAGTGCGGTTTTACTTTAATGCAAACCCTTCTAAGCGCTAGAAGATTTCTTCGCCTAAGGATTTAGGCTCTGATGGACAAGAAAAGACTAGCCATGCCTTTCTTTGGGATATACCGTAGAGCTTATACCCACAAAAGGGTCAAGAGTCTTCGATGCTTCGATTCAAAGGTGTTTGCCTTTAAAATTGTGCTACATTCTTTGCCTTTCAAATGGTTAATTTGTAGGAACATATTCATTGTGAGCCCCATTTTTTTTTTTTTTTGTATGAGTTTGCGTTACTTTTTCACCCATAAATTCAACATCACATTTCATTTTAGTTTCGCATGTTGTTTGTTTGATTTGGCCTTTAGCCATATTTCGTGGACTTGCATTTAAATAATTTCATAAAATATACTTCATTCAATTTATTATAGCAGGAAAATATATCACTAAAATGACTCATGTTACGATATTTATTTACAAGTGCTTCTCGTATAGCTATAACTGATTTTTGTCATTACAATTTTTCACTAAGGATAGAGATGGGCTCGCCCTATGCAGTTCACTTTAGCGGGATGCATTTTAATTTAGCTATTCTTGAACGGAATAGATCTCACCTTTAATCGGAATTTTGTTGGTGGGATAGACCTCTCCTTCAATTAGAATTTCTTTGGCAGAAAATGGTATCACCTTCAAATAATTTCTTTACCGAAATCGACCTCGCTGTTAATCAGAGTATAATTGGAGAAATTGACTTTTCCTCTAATCAAAACTTCATAGTAGGCAGATAGAGGCTAGCTTTCAGTCTTCCTCAATTAAAACTTTCATTGATGCGACCTTTTTCAGGTTCAGCTTGGTTCTAATCAATTTGGGATCTGTGCTTCCCCTAATACTTGCGAAGTTATCCTTAAGGTAGGTTTCTCAACCCATCCTTCACAGTATCATATATTTGTTTCCCAAACAAGGCTTTTCAAGCATGTTTTTTTCACTTTCAATTACCTATGCAGTGTTGATTAGAAGAGCCCTTAGGGCAACATTCTTTAGGATACCGAGGTAACATTCGTGTGCAGCCGCTTGGTTACCCCTAACCATGGCTATACCCTTTGGAGTTTTTACACACGAGTAATGAATAGAGGTTACTGCCTTTAACTATTTCTGTGTGAGCCTTCCGAAGATCTGATTATATGTGGACCTGCTGTCTATAATTAGGAAGTCCATATACCCATAGAATACAATTGGCTATTCACCTATTTCTATTGCCAAATTAATATGTTCAATTAGGATTAGACCGTCTCCAATTAAACCATAAAGGGATTCAAGTATGGGTACCTAAGGGTGATCAACCTGCATTTGATCAAAGACACTTCTAAACAAAATATTCACAGAGCTATCATTATCCACCAACATCCGTTAAGGCTGTTATGAGCTATGATGGCTCGCACTAACGATGCATGGGATAAATGATTCGTTGCTCATTATCATTATTAAATGTAATTGGAAGAGATGCAATTCTAGGATTACATCAAATCCAAAAGCTTTCCAACGTAGACTTTTTAGTAGCCCGGGCATAATTTTTCTATGCATTCATTGTTTCTCCGCCAACATAAGGACCTCTATTATTGTATGGATCTCCTGCACTGGAGGTTAAGAGTGTGGGTTGTATTCCGATGCTCGCGATGATTTTTCATGCCTCGGCCTACCTCCGTACCTCACTTTCTGGCACTTGGGTATGGAGGCTTTTGGTTTTCGAATCCTACGTATTCACTTTTCAGCTTTGCTATCCTGATTACCTTAAAACATTCATCCATGTTATGGTCCGTGCTACAATGGATTTTACAGAAATTTACCTTTTGATTTTTAGGGGTTAGAGGTTCTTCACCTCTCACTTGTGAGGGAGCTGGAGATATCATATGTACTTTACTTTTGTGTTCTTCAAGGCACGAGTACTACCATTTTAGCAGCCTAGGTGCATATACCTATATTCTTTCGATTCTCAATGGTATCCTCTGTCTATATTTCATTCTGTAGCTGGTGAGAGGATATTGGATTCTTGTTGCGAACATCCCTCCAAAAGAGAGTTTCCATCAACAAATTTTTTCACATGGCGTCTCGAGGCTTTTTGTTCGATATAGTCTTGGAATTGATCAGCTCAGCATTGAATAGCACAAAGTACCTTTTGAGGGACTCACCTTTTTCCTGCCTCATGTCATTTAGCCTTGTAGCTAGGACTTGTCCCATCCTACTCCTTGCAAACACTCATAGGAAGGCTTGCTTCAGTTGTGACAAACTCTTGATTGATCCTAATGGTAGCTTGTTGTACCACTGCTTGTTAGGTCTATCCAATGTCAAATGGAAACTCTGACATTTGAGTGTAGGACTAGCTTTCTTCAGTGGTATATGCATTATTTATTCTCACAAGTGAGACATAGGATCACCCTTGACTCTATATTTCTCTATAAATAGATGGATAAAGTTTTCTGGAATTGGTTCGTCCTTGATTTCTCTGGAGACTGGTAGATGCTCATCATCATCATCATCTAGCTCATATGACCTTGCCAGTTGATCTCCGTATAACTCGTATAAATAAGTGTTATACGAAGTCTTGATCAAGCTCTCTATCCTCCGGCCTTCTCAACGATTGTGCTGACTGTACTTCTGTCATATGAGCTTACTTCTTTCTCAAATATTTTCATGGAAGACCTACTCACGTGCTGCCCCTTAAGCTGACTCTCCGACACACCATCGTAGGTTTTCGACACCTGTAGATTATTGCTATTCTCGGGGAAAGCACTAATAGCATGATCCATCTCATTTTCTCCATACTCTCCCTGTACACTGGCCTTTGTGTTCTCAATCTTTGCCCACAGAGATATATTCTCTGTTGTCAGCGCCATGAGGCTCTCCGCCATTTCCTGTATGATTTTAGTCGTAGACATCTTCTTCCACAAGCGATGACGTTACGCGGGAGAAATGCCAACCTATACTTTTGTCGGAGTTCTCTCTCATTGCCATCGGACATAAAGTAGCTTTTCATGGCATTCGTTTACGATATGCGCAAAATGTATATATTCTGCAACAATTCAATTATTTAAAGTATTTACGTCATGCTTTTTTTTTCATTTTAGTGTTATTCTTTTAATTTCTTCATATATTGTTTAGTGTATAAATTCCGGGACTAACACTTTATTTAATTGTTAGGTTGATTTAGTAGAAAGGGATTAAAGGAAGATGAGGTGTTCAGTATATAATCCCACTTGTGAAAGAGGCTAAACCAGAAGAGCATCACATGTCTGAATGATCAGATTGGGCTCCTATTGTCACTTCTTCTATTGATATCCAGCAATTCTACTTCAGAAGTTATACACTTTTTTCCTTTTGAATTTGTTTATTTTTGTAGACAAATGACGCATAGCCATTAATTAAAGGAAGAGTTACGATTCTCGATTTGTTTAAATGTTTGATTGTAGTGGCTATAAGTTGCCAGAGTATGCAATATAAGGGATCTTTTCCATAAAGTTTGATGTTTATAATTTCAAGGTTTTCTATTGGGATCATGTGTAGAGTTTTTTCTTGGACAACACTCCCTCAATTTGATTGGACATATAAGTATTTCATATCTTCATCTAAATAAAATTAATCATTTGATTATTGAGTTAAATACCAAAAAAATTGTTGAGGTTTAGTAAAGGACGAAGACTTTGATTCTAGTAAATCGGCGAGTCTAATTATCATAACTAGGTACAACTGATTATCATCAATCTGTTTCAGGTTTGGTACTTTTTAAGAGAAGAAAGAACCTTGGATATGGTAGATTCATCACTATTGGCGACGCAAATTGAATTAAACGCTTTTAGTAATGAAACAGTTACAATAAAATATCAATATATATGCAACCAACAAATCATCTCACATAACTATGGGTTCTACCTCCTAAATTCACTAGTCTAAATGCTTCAACTAGAGCAAAAAGAGAAATAGTTATTTGAGATAAAAATATTTGAATCGCATGCCCTCTTTTTCAAATGACGAGGGTATTTATAGATTTCCATCAAAACGTTAAGGTAGTTTAGTCATTCTTGTGGTGTGTCAGGTGGTGGCTCCTTGTTAACTATCTTTTGACTAAATCGGTTATAAATCACGTTTTATCCATTTGTTCATCACGCTAAGAACTAGATGAATTCACGTACTATATTTCGAGGGTTAACAATCACTCAAAAACACTTACGAAACCAACCAAGTTTTGAGGTGTATTCATGTTGGCCTTTCGTGTGTCCAAGAACATTCTAATGATTGGCCAACAATGTTAGGTGTAGGTTTAGTGTTATGCAATTGATAAGTGTAATTTCTACACTTATTTGAGGCCATAAATCATTATATTTTATTTGTCATTTGGATAAAATTTGCGTAATTTATGTTATATTGCATTTTGTAGGTAAAACTTTATGTTTGATGAAAAATTAGAGAAAAGAACACAAAATAACAAAAAAAAAATGACAAAATTCAAAGTATGGAGACTAAATTGATAGGGACTACACAAATAAATTTGTTTCAAAAACTAACTTGCATTACATGAAAGAATTGAAGACTTGAAAGCAAGCATTAATTTAATTGGGTATTAGAATTAATTGAGCCACAATTTGAAATGTCAATGATATTGAATTTCTTGGTTGAAAAGAATA
>CAIGRB010007532.1:27619-55151 GCA_903798255.1 Fraxinus quadrangulata | reverse complement strand
AAAAAAAAAAAAGAAAAGAATAGGGAAGAGAGAGAAAAAGGGTTAGGAAAAATAATATAGTCAACTTGTGATTCTTTATTTTTCTATTCAAGCTCTCTGTGATTTTTTTTATATGTGTTGGTTTTACTATGAATTTAATGCATTGAATTATTTAATCATTAATTTCATGATTATGTGAGTCTCTTACGAATCAAGAAGTGAGTTTGAGATTTAGATCATCTAGTAAAATTCGATAAATTAGTATAACGTGTAGAGATATATATACTAATTATTACTGTCATAATATGAATTTTTAGAATTCCTATTTCATTTAATTAAGATTGATTCGTATAGAGATATGAAATTTAATTAGTTAAATATATTCAATGAGAATTCGAGATGGGTAAATTGAATATAATAAAAGAATTCGATCGAACACTAAATTATATTATAAATTTTAAATTAAAAATTAAGGTGGCAATATTATTTTTTATCCTATGCAACCCATATTTATCTTCAAGAAAGTTAGTACTACTCTATGCACATCATCAGCTAGTGTACGAAATAGATCTGCAAAAGATGTCAGTTATTATGGTAGATGCTCATCAGAGGCTATAGTTTATTATTTATTGATATTTTCTTTCCTTAATTGATTCAACCCCTTCTTGAAAAGAACTTAGGACACGAATTTTGACCTAATTATTAGGCCATACATACAACCTTTTATATACAATTCGAGGGAGAAGCTTAGAAGGCTCTTAGGTAAAAAAATATGTATTTCTAATAAAGTTTTGAAGAAGCTTTTGATACAAAACATGTATCTTATATCAATTCATACATTTTGTTTGGGTTTGAAGAAGAAAATTTCAAGGAGATTGATCAAGAATCATTGAAGTAATTTAAGATTTAAGATTGTTTTTCATCTTTCTTGTAATATCCTGAATTTTCTTACTATTTTCATAATGACTTAAATTTAATGTTGGTCATTTAGCAAATGAAATAGTCATTGTCTAGCAATGTCGTCACACTAAAGTCCAAAAAGTTGAAGTGATAAATTCGACCAACTTATTTGCATACGTATACTTTTTAGAATTTATCATAAATTTGGCTTGAGTCGAATATTTAAGTATTATAGTAGTTGACGAAAATATATTAAATATTATACTCATTTTGTAGCTTGTGTTAAATAGCATAAATTGGGCTCAAAAATAAATATTTTTGGAGTAGTTATATCCGAGTTATTTTAATAGAAAGAAATTATTTTAAATCTTATATTTTATTCATGAAAAATAGTAATAATAATAAAGTGGAACTTTCATTTCGATTAAAATCAGTACGGTTACATTGGAATTTGAAAAGATATATAATTTAATATATTAAACATAATTAATTTATTAATTTTGATAATAATTAATTCAGTTAATCCCATAAATTATTCCATTTACCTCAAATGCGTTTTGAATTTAAATGTTAAAATCGAAATGCCATTTGGTTGACAGGGGTTACGTGTATCATCTGATTATATATATACTATTATTCTACAAGCCATATTTTCGGATTTATTTAGTATCAATTGAGGAAAGAATACATATTGCAAAGTAGTAAATTCTTATTTCTTGATATTTTTATAAATTTTGGCATGAAATACTATAAGGTTTTCAGGTCGATTTCTATGTTAAATCTTTAAGAGTTGACCGTTTGGTCAAATATGTAAATCCTACGGGATATAGGAATTCACAAGAAATTCCTTGAGTTATTGGATATCACGATCACTTTACTCTAAATCTAAGAAAGTCATTATATCATGTCATTTTATATTTATATCATGAAAAATAAGAATATGCACGTAATTTTACTGAGTAATATCAAAATATCCACTCTTAAAATAACTTTTCAAATTAAAGCGAGTCGTGTGGACATGTGNGAGTTATTTTAATAGAAAGAAATTATTTTAAATCTTATATTTTATTCATGAAAAATAGTAATAATAATAAAGTGGAACTTTCATTTCGATTAAAATCAGTACGGTTACATTGGAATTTGAAAAGATATATAATTTAATATATTAAACATAATTAATTTATTAATTTTGATAATAATTAATTCAGTTAATCCCATAAATTATTCCATTTACCTCAAATGCGTTTTGAATTTAAATGTTAAAATCGAAATGCCATTTGGTTGACAGGGGTTACGTGTATCATCTGATTATATATATACTATTATTCTACAAGCCATATTTTCGGATTTATTTAGTATCAATTGAGGAAAGAATACATATTGCAAAGTAGTAAATTCTTATTTCTTGATATTTTTATAAATTTTGGCATGAAATACTATAAGGTTTTCAGGTCGATTTCTATGTTAAATCTTTAAGAGTTGACCGTTTGGTCAAATATGTAAATCCTACGGGATATAGGAATTCACAAGAAATTCCTTGAGTTATTGGATATCACGATCACTTTACTCTAAATCTAAGAAAGTCATTATATCATGTCATTTTATATTTATATCATGTTAAATAAGAATATGCACGTATTTTTACTGAGTATTTTCAAAATATCCACTCTTAAAATAACTTTTCAAATTAAAACGAGTCGTGTGGACATGTGGAAGATTGATCGAGTGATGCTTATGGGATCACCAAGTAAAATTTCTAAAAATAATAATTTCAAACTTTTATTTGAAAAATATCTTCATGTTAAGATTTGTGTACATTATCTTAATATTTTGTTAGTGTTCGAGCATTTGACATTTTATGTTAAATTTTAAATTTAAGGTTTGAAATTGTTGGTTTTTTTTACTTTTTTTTGCAATATTCGATAGCTCAAGAAATTTCTTAAAAATTCATATATCCCGTAGGGTTTACTTATTTGACCAAATGGTCAATCCAAAAGAATTTAACATAGAAATCGACACGAATGCCATATAGTATTTCTTGTCAAAATTTATAAAAATATCAAGAAATAAGAATTAACCACTTTCCACTATATATTCTTACCTCAATTCATATCAAACAAATCTGAAAATATGGCTTGTAGAATAACAGTAAAATAAACTATTCTTAATAGACAGTGAATATATAAAATATATAGGAAATGAACTTGTATTTTTTTTTTCCTAAAACGAAAATACACTCACATTTGACTATGTATATAATAAGATGCTATACGTAACCCCAGTCAATCAATTTGCATTTCAGTTTTAACATCTAAATTCAAAACGCATTTGATGTAAACGGAATAATTTATAAGGTTAACTGAATTAACCCCTTGTTTGACACCGATTTTGGGTAAAAAAAAATTGGAATAGTGATTGATGGAAGATTGTGTGGTTAAAAAGTAAGGAGAATTTTTAGATTTATGTGTAATATTATTTTATTGATAGAATGTGTGGTTGAAATGACGAATGAGAAAAAAAAGTTTCAAACAGGGGCTAAGTATAATCAAAATTAATGAATTAATTATGTTTGATATATTAAATTATATATCATTTCAAATTCTAGAGTAATCGTACTGATTTTAATCGAAATGAAAGTTTCACTTTATTATTTTATATTATTCTTTTTTTTATACCATCGGGTCGATTTCTATGTTAAATCCTTTGGGATTGACCGTTTGGTCAAATAAGTAAATTCTACGGGATATAGGAATTAAATTTAAGCCATTATGAAAATAGTAAGAAAATTCAAAATGTTACATCCGATCAAGTATATCTCCCCGGGGTGCACCGGTTCTTTTTGTAAAGAAAAAAGATAGATAAATGAGGTTGTGCATTGATTATAGGTAATTGAACCGGTTGACTATCAAAAACAAATATCCCTATCCTCGGATTGAAGACCTCTTTAATTAGCTGAAGGGTGCAACAGTATTTTCCAGGATTGATTTGAGGTCATGCTGTCATCTCTTGAAAGTGAAGGCAGATGACATTTCAAAGACGGCATTTAGAACTCACTATGGTCATTACGAGTTCATGGTAATTCCCTTTGGAGTGACAAATTCTCCTGCTGTATTTATGGGTTCGATGAATAGAGTATTCCATCAGTATTTAGATCAATTTGTCATTGTCTTCATCGATGACATTTTGGTGTATTCAAAGAATAAGGATAAACATGAAGAACAATTCAAGATAGTGTTGGAGACACTACGAAGGGAGAAATTGTATGTCAAATTTAAGAAATGTGAATTTTGGCTTGATCTTATAGTTTTTCTTGGTCATGTGGTTACAACACAAGGGATTGGAGTAGACCCTACTAAATTTGAAGTGGTAACCAACTGGTCAGTTGGTCTAGACCGATGAATATAGGTAAAGTTCGTAGTTTCTTGGGACTAGCCCGTTATATCAGAGATTCATTGAGGGATTCTCCAAAATAGCTGGGCTGATGACCCAACTAACTAAGAAGGGCGTAAAATTTCAATGGATTGAGAAGTGCGATGAGAGTTTTCAAGAACTAAAACAGAAATTAGCTATACTAGAGGGTTCAAATGAATTCATTATATAGAGTGATTCATCCAAACAGGGTTTGGAATATGTACTAATGCAATTTGGGAAGGTGATCACATACGCCTCAAAAGAATTAAAACAATATGAGCAAAACTACTTTACTCATGATATAGAGTTGGCGGCGGTAGTACATGCTCTAAGGATATGGTGTTGCTATCTTTACGGGGGAAAATGCAATATTTATACTGATCACAAGAGCTTGAAATATTTTTTCACTTAAAAGGATTTGAATATAAGACAGAAGGTGGTTAGAATTAGTTAAAGGTTATGGCTGCATTATCTATTATCATCTCAATAAGGTTAATGTAGTCGCAGATGCTCTTAGTAAGAAGATAATGGGACAATTAGCAGTTCTACCTACAACTCAAGTGCAATTGGTAAGCGAGTTCGAGAAATTGAAATTAGAAGTTGTTATTCCACAAACTCGTGTTACTGCAATGATTGCGGCATTAAAGATTCAACCTACTCTTAGGGGTCGAATCAAGAATGCCTAAGACAATGACCCATTTCTGAGAAAAAAATTAAGGCAAAAGTTGGTATAAGTAAAAAAGGGGGGAGAGGGGGTTTGCAATAACAGATGACAATGCTTTGATGTTCGAGGGAATGTTATATATACCAAACGATGAAGGAATAAGAAAAGAGATATTAGAATAAGCACATTTTGTCTCGTATGCCGCACATCCCGATGGTACTAAAATGTATTGAGACCTTCGCGATATATGTTGGTGAAGGAATATGAAAAGAGAGATTGGTCTCTTTGTTGAAAAGTGTATAGTATGTCAACAAGTTAAAGTAGAACATCAAAAGTCATTAGGGTCATTAAATCTATGGGAAATTTCAGAGTGGAAATGGGAGAAAATAGTAATGGATTTTGTTGTTGGTTTTTCGAAGTCAAAGAAAGGACGCAATGCCATCTAGGGAATTGTGGATAGGTTGACAAAGTCTGCTCATTTTCTTCCAGTAAGAATGAACTACAATATGGATCAATTTGCCCAATTATATGTTAAAGAAATTGTTAGGCTACATGGAGTTCCAGCATCTATCGTCTCAGATCGAAATCTAAGGTTTACTTCCAAATTTTGGAAGAACATTCAAGAAGCTGTGGGAACAAGGTTGAATTCCAACACTGCCTATCATCCTCAATTTGATGGATAGTCTGAATGGACTATTTAGGTCGTAGAAGAGATGCTTCAAGCATGTGTATTGGATTTGGGAGGTAGTTAGGAATCACACCTATCGTTAGTGGAGTTTGTATACAATAATAGTTTTCAAACTACTATTGGCATGGCTCTTTATAAACCTCTATATGGTAGAATATGTAGATCCCCAGGTCACTGGGATGAAGTTAGAAAAAATCAAATTTTAGGTCTAGAAATTATTGCAGGACAGTGCAAGGATAAAATTAGAAATAGAATAAAGTAAGCACAGGATAGACAGAAAAGCTATGCAGATCGACGAAGGAAATCGATAGAATTTGAACTTGGTGAGAAATTGTTTCTTAAAGTTGCACCAATAAAAGAAGTTCTTAAATTTGGCAAGAAGGGAAAGTTAAAACCTCGATTTATAGGTCCTTTCGAAATTCTAGATAGAATTGGGAATGTGGCATACCTTCTAGCATTGCTATCTAAACTATCGACAGTACATAATGTATTCCACGTATCAATTCTTAGGAAGTATGTATATGATTCCAAACATGTGATAAGTTACGATTCATTGGAAGTACAGAAATGTCTAACATATAAAGAGACTCATTTGGAGATTATTGAAAGAAAAGTACATGCATCAAGAAATAAGGAAGTTGCTTTGGTTAAGGTTCGATGGAAAAATTATGGAGTCAAAGAGGCTACTTGGGACAAAGTAGATGAAATAAAAGCCAAGTATCCAAATCTTTCAATTAAATAAGGTAATTTCGATGACGAAATTATTTTAAGGGGAAAGGGATGTAACACCCCGAAATTTTCTTACTAATTTCATAATGGCTTAAATTTAATGTTGGTCTTTTAGCAAATGAAATAGTCCATGTCTAGCATTGTCGTCACACTAAAGTCCAAAAAGTTGAAGTGATAAATTCGACCAATTTATTTCAAAAAAGGATTTATTTGCTTACATGTGCTTTTTAGAATTTATCATAAATTTGGTTTGAATCAAATATTGAAGTATTATAGTAGTCGATGAAAATATATCAAATATTATACTCATTTTGTAGCTCGTGTTAAATAGTATAAATTGGGCTCAATAATAAATATTTTTGACCTAGTTATATCCGAGTTATTTTAATAGAAAGAAAGTATTCTAAATCTTATATTTTATTCATAAAATAACAACAACAACAACAACAACAACAACAATAATAATAATAATAATAATAATAAAGTGAAACTTTCATTTCGATTAAAATCAGTACGGTTGCATGAATTTGAAAAGGTATATAATTTAATATATTAAACATAATTAATTCATTAATTTTGATAACAATTAATTCAATTAATCTCATAAATTATTCAATTTACCTCAAATGCGTTTGGAATTTAAATGTTAAAACTGAAATGCCATTTTGGTTGAGTGGGGGTTACGTGTAGCATCTGATTATATATATACGTGGTCAAATGTGAGTGTATTTTCTTTCTAGAAAAAAAAAAAGTACAAGTTCATTTCCTATAGATTTTATATACTCATAGTCTATTAGGAATAGTTTATTTTACTATTATTCTACAAGCCATATTTTCAGATTTGTTTGGTATCAATTGAGGTAAGAATACATAGTGCAAAGTCATAAATTCGTACTTCTTGAAATTTATATAAATTTTGGCATGAAATAATATAAGGCATTTGGGTCGATTTCTATGTTAAATCCTTCAGAATTGACCGTTTGGTCAAATATGTAAATCCTTCGGAATATAAGAATTCTTAAGAAATTCCGTGAACTATTGGATATCATGACCCATTTGCTCTAAATATAAGAAAGTTGTATGTTATGTCATTTTATATTTATATTATGTTAAATAAGAATATGTACGTATTTTTATTGAGTATTTTCAAAATACTTACTGTTACAACAACTTTTTAAATTAGAATAGATTGTGTGGACGCGTGAAAAATTGACCGAGTAATACTTATGAGATCGCCAAGTAAAATTTCTAGAANCTTAGTATTTTTTTTTTAGTGTGTGAGAAATTTACATTTTATGTTAAATTTTAAATTTATGGTTTGAAGTCGTAGTATGTAAATTGTTGGTTTGACATTATCGATTTATCGATCAAATCACAAGATTTAAATAAGTGAATTCTCGCTTAAATTAGATAAATAAGATTTTTTTTTTTTAACACTTCAAGTCTATTTGTTTTATTAAAAATAAAATAATAATATAAAAAATAGATTTTGGGACGTTACATTCTTCCCAACCTTTAGTTCCACGCAAAGTTGTATTAATTTAGTTTTTGTTTTTGTAATCTTATGATGCTTGACTATTTGTATAGAAAGTTGGATAACATTGAACCCAATGTTTTGAAGTTTTGATATTAATTTTAATATTTCGACATTAATCCTTTGTTTTCTTCACATTATTTTCAAAATACATTTTTTTCTTTCTTCTTTCAATCACACATTTTTCAATAAAATAATATTACGCTTTAACTCAACTTTTTCTTAGTTTTTATCCACACATTATCCATCAATTTACTATTCAAAAATATATTCTTACAATAAAATGGAACTCAAACAGACGTTAAATATTTATTTAAATTGAAGATTTGTTAGGATTTTAATATTTTTAAATTAGTTGGTCACTGAGATTAAATTTATTGTTTATATTATCATTGAGAAGAAGGAATAAAGATTTAACACAAATAGCAATATCTGTAAAGTTGTATAGATGTTAGAAATAATTGTCTAACATTTTCATAATCTCATTGAATGATTTTTTTATTTAAAGCATCTTTACATGTTCTCATTCGACATATAAAAATTGATCTTCATATTAAATAAAGTTGTGAAATTGTGGTATAGATATTAAGATGTAAGAATATACGGAAATTCGAGGTCCTAGTGTTATCAATTACTTGAGTTTCATAAAAATCTTCCCTACCACTTAATTACTTAGATTAACTAGATTGATTAATTAGTTTAGGTTGCTAATATAAATAATCCAATTCTTTGTTGGGTTTTTTTATTGGAGTTAGGTCAACTAAAAACTAGATACTTAGCCCTCGTGTAATCAATAGTTGGACATCACATCAACTTTATTATTTTTATGGTACCGTCCACATACGGCATTTTAGTGGAACAAGTTTTGGATTTGTTTGCCAGGGAGACAAATTAAAATCAACAATAGGTTTTGAGCGCCGTTGTCGAACTACAATACTTAGCTAGTTTTTAGTTAATTCTAACTTTAATTTGATTTTTTTTTTCCTTTATTTTTTTTCTATATTTTTTATTTCACTTTATCTATTTGTTTTTCTTGGTTTTATTGATAGGGAACAAAGCGAAGCAACTAGCAGATAAATTCTAAGACTTAGCAAAGAATAGTAATGAACCATATTTGCTTTGATAGAAATTATTGAATTTATAGTACATTGCATTGTTACAAGAATGATCTAGAAGGAAAGGTTGTTAGATAGTTCCTTAATTTATTGATCATGTTAGAATCTTTATACAATAGAATTGTCGTCCAAAACCAGCTGGGAAAAGATGGTTGTGACAGCATGGAAGGAGGGTTAATAATCAAAGACCTGGACCTGAAATGGCTGATGATGTTAACTCTCAACACCCCTCCTTCAAGCTGGAGCTCCAAGCTTGTCTTTTAGGAAGAGGAATCTCGATTGATTCAATCCTTTAGTCAACAGATTTGCAATTTGGTCTGAGGTTGGTACATATTTAACCTCAAATTTCTTTGCCAGTACCTTGTCTCTGATGAAGTGAATGTAAAGTTCTATGTGCTTCGTTCTAGCATGATAAACTGGGTTAGCTACCAAGGCTCCTGCACTCATATTATCACACCACAGAGTTGGAACTCCAGCTAGATAGAGTTCAAGTTCCTGAAACAATGACTGTATCCACGCTAATTCTGAGACAGCTGAAGCAAGTGCTCTGTATTCAGCTTTTATGCTTGAACGAGCTACTACATGCCACTTCTTTGAGGACCAAGAGATCAAATTTTCACCCAAATAGATGCAGTAACCTGTTGTTGATCTCTTATCATCTGGGCATGAACCCCAGTCAGCATACTTTAATACTCTCTTTAAAACCTGCCAGTGAGTGATGGTTGGGGATTGCAGAAATTGGCTTAGTTTGTTTACACGGAAGGTGATATCTTTGTTTACACTGAAGGTGATATCTGGCCTAGTGTGTGAGAGGTATTGCAATGCCCCAACTGCACTTCTGTAGAGAGTTGGTTCAGCCACCATCTGATTTAGAAATGGTTTTGCCAACAGGAATAGGTGTAGGACATGACTTTATGTTTTCGAGTTCAAACATTTTGAGTAGATCAGTAATGTAACTAGCTTGAGTGAGATAAAATTTTGAATTATGCCACATGACTTCAATTCCAAGAAAATTATGTAGCCTTCCCATATCCTTCAATGCAAATTCACTGTTTAGTAAGTTTATGAAACCTTGTACTAGATCATTATCATTGCCTATAACAATAATATTATCTACATAAATGAGACAAAAATCACCCGCCTTTCATTCTTGAAATAGAACAAAGACTTGTCTAAACTTCCAACTCATAAATGTTATTTTCAACTTGTCATACCAAACCCTAGTGCATGTTTCAAACCATAGAGGGCCTTTTCGAGTTTGTAAACATGATTAGGCTTAGTTTCATCTACAAACCCTTCTCGTTGATTCATGTAGACAGTCTCTTCCAATTCTCC
The DNA here is from genome assembly GCA_903798255.1 of Fraxinus quadrangulata. Lineage (NCBI taxonomy): Eukaryota > Viridiplantae > Streptophyta > Magnoliopsida > Lamiales > Oleaceae > Fraxinus > Fraxinus quadrangulata. The sequence continues at coordinate 44,796 of CAIGRB010007532.1, read as the reverse complement.
ATTTAAAAATGCATTATTGATGTCTACCTATCTGATAATCCAACATTTTGCAATTGTAGAGTAAGTATTATTCTCAGTATTGACAGTTTAATGACTGGACTAAAGGTCTTATAGTAGTCAATTCTAGGAGCTTGATGTAAACCTTTTGCCACCAACCTGGCTTTCAGTCTTTGGACTGAACCATCAGTGTTATGTTTGATTTTGAAGACCCATTTGTTGCCAACTATGTTGTAGGTAGGTAAGCTTTCAAGGTTTGGTTTTGATTAAAGCACTGAATTCATCTTCCATATCTTTCTTCCACCCTGCATCCATCATCGCCTCTTTAGCACTCTTAGGTTCAGATACCTTAGGATCTTTTCCAGTTGGTTTTGCAAAGTAAGCCTTTGGTTTGAATATTCCTACTTTTTCTCTTGTAACCATAGGATGTTGATTTTGAATTCTTGGTCTCTCTTGAATTGGATTTTCATCTATCCGTTGAGTATTCTCAATCCCTTCATTATCTCCCAGTATCTCAGATGCTGGTGCTACAAGTTCTTCAGTTCTATCAGCCTCATTATTGTTATGGAAGTCATTTATCGATTGATTGTCACTTGAGTCAGGGAGGAAGTGATGCTGGCCATGTGCTACTTCAGTCTGTGCTATATCAATAGGATTTGTGGTGGATTTGTTCAGATAAAGTGGAAGACAAATATGGAGAGTAACTATTTCAGGTACTAAAGACTGAGGTTGATTTTTGACATTAAACACAGACTCAAAGGAGAACTCAGACTTATTAAAAATCACATGTCTAGAAATGTATAGTTTTGCTGAAGGGTTGAGGCACTTATAGCCTTTGTGAGAGTCACTGTATCCAAGGAAAATGCATTTTGTAGAGTGGAAACTAAACTTGTGTTTTTGATAAGGTCTTAAGCATGGGTACGTGCGCATCCAAAGGTTTTAAGAGCTTTATAGTTGGGTTCTATTTTGTATAGAGTTTGATAATGAGATTGATGTTTGAGGGTAGGCATTGATAGCCTATTTATGAGGTATGTAGCTGTATGGAAAGAGTGCCACCAAAATTTTGAAGGTAACTGAGCCTGAGCCAGCAACGTCAAGCTTGTCTCAGTTATGTGTCTATGCTCTCTCTATTCTGCCATTTTGTGCTGAAGTATAGGGGTATGGATGTCTAAATTCTATTCCTTCTTGTGTTAATAGGTTAGAAAAAACTATGTATTCTCCCTCCAATCAGCCTGCAAGGTTTTAATCATGTGGTTCAATTTGTTCTCAACAAGTTTTTTAAAATGGCAAAATACTTTCAAGGGTTCTGATTTTAGCTTTAGGGGGTAAATCGAAGTAAACCTGCTGAAATCATCCAAGAAGGTTATGTAATATTTGAACCCTGAAGTTGATAGTACTGGTGCAGGTTCCCCAGATATTAGTGCGAACTAATTCTAGGGGTGTTTTGGCGTGTGATGGAGATAGAGAGAAAGGTAACAAATGAGACTTGCCAAGTTGACATGCATTGTAGAATGAATTAATGGCATTTTCCTTAGCTTTCAGATTACAGACTTTGAACACTTGAGTCATTACTTGCTTGGAAGGGTGACCAAGTCTATTGTGCAATACATCAATATTTAAAGACTCTTGACTCGAAATAACAGGTGTTTTAACTAGAGATTGTTGACTAGGATTAACTGAAGACTCTTGATTACTGGAACAGATGAAACGTTACAACAGAATTTATTTGAAAAACTTGATTGATGAGGTAGTTGATTGATGCTTTGATGAGGAAAATCCAGTTGATACAGCCTGTCCTTAGACCTCTCTTTTAGCATTACCTCCTTCGTTGACAGATCCTTGACAAAACAACAATTAGAGTGAAATTCCATAAAAACTTGATTGTCTGAAGTCAATTGAGATACACTAATAAGATTTTTCTTTATTTCAAGAACATGTAGCAATTTATTTAGTACCAGAGTTTTGTCATTTAGAGCAGGGATATGTGAGATACCAAAGTGTGAAATATTCAACTTACTTCAATTTCCCATCATGACCTTTTCCTTACCAGTATAGTCACTTGCTGAGGCTAAGTTTCCCTTATCAGAGTGATATGGTTGCTGGCTCCAGTGTCTACAAACTATGCTGGATCACTTACTGTGTTGGCTGTGGCTAGGAGAGTAGCAGGTGATGAGTTGTAGTTGATTCTCTAATTTGGTGAAGCGCCAGTGTACCTTTCATCGCATCTATAATTGCAGATGTTTGCCCTGTGGCCAATTTTCCCACATACTTGACAAATTGGCCTATCACCTCCAAAGGTATTGCCTCCTCTGCTCCTACCTCTTCTTCCACTCCTATAATGGTTGAAGTTTGTGAATCTTTCCCCATGTTTTGCCTATTGGATCTGAACTGATGATGGCCATAGCCTGACCTTTGCTAGATGTTTGCATAAGTTTGATCAAAGCTTATCCCTGCCATTTCATTTTTGATTAAGCTGAGATGTTCCAGTCGACCTTCATAAGTCATTAATGTGGATTGAAGTTCACCCGAAGAGATGTGTTCTCTGCTATTTAATTGAACAAATATTGGTGTATAGTCCTCATCTAGGCCAACTAGGACTTAGGTGATCAAATCAGTGTGAGTGATGACTTTTCCTGCAATTTCCAAATTATCAGCAACTTGTTTTACCTTATTCAGATACTGATCTATGCTCAAATTCCCTTTTCTTAATTTCTGAAGTTCACCTATAAGGAAGGTGATTCTTGATCTGTTTTGGACCCCATAGCTTTCTTCAATGGCAGCCCACAGTTCATTTGAGTTTACTACTCCCATCACCCTCATTGCAATGTCTGGAGTCGTGGAGGAGTACAGTCATCCCATCAACATCTGATATGTTGACATCCATTTGTTAAATTTTGGATTCTTCACCATTTCCACACTTGTTCCAGCTTCACCAGAGACCTGAGTTCCAATAAACTCTTGAGGACACACCTTTGTCCCATGAATATACTCTTCCAGGTTATGTCCTCGAATGATTGGGAGGATCATATTCTTCCATAGCAGGTAATTATTCTTATCCAGCTTCACCAAAATGATTTGAGTCAAATTTACACCAAAAGGTGAGAGATGGTTGTTTCCAAATGTTGGTGCAGCAGTAGTGCTGGAGATAAAAGTCGGTGTTATTGCAGGATCAGCGTTTTGAGGGGTATTGCTGGCATTTGCCATGGTTGGCTCTGATACCAAGATAAATTCTATGACTTAGCAAAGAATAGTAATGAACCATATTTGCTTTGATAGAAATTATTGAATTTATAGTACATTGCATTGTTACAAGAATGATCTAGAAGGTAAGGTTGTTAGATAGTTCCTTAATTTATGGATCCTGTTGGAATCTTTATACAACAGAATTGTGGTCCAAAACCAGCTAGGAAAAGACGGTTGTGACAGCATGGAAGGAGGGTTGAATCTTCAATGACCTAGACACGAAGTGGCTGCTGATGTTAACTCTCAACACTAGCTAACAAATGGCAATAACAGATCCCAATACGGATCACGAAGACCTGTTTGTGGTAGATTTCTTTGACGTGTACCGATTTAAAAGAACGTGATATAATGCACTTTTCAAAGAAGAAATATAGTTTTATTTTACACTTTTCTACAAAGCCCTTAAGTTGTTTCAGGTAAATGATTTTTTCTGAGTCACCATTTAGAGTTAAATTTTCAACTCGGAGAAGCTTTTAGCTAGTAACCTAGTTTTAAATAACATCTCCCTTTTTGCTCTATTTTCTTTAGTTTTAAAATTTTATTTGCTATCAACTAGTGTCTTACCCTTTATATGAGAGAAATCATATAGCTGTGTGTCATTAAGTCCACAAATACTATACTTTTGTGTCTGTATGTGTATGTTGAGAAATATAGAGAGGGGGTGGAGCCGTGGAGGCGGGGCGGGGGACGCAATAGTATAGGGAAAATATAGCCTAATTAATTTGAGATGTTATAAATTAATTTCAACTTTATATATTTTAAAAGAAAAGTTTTGTTCAAACACTTTTTATATTTGTAAGTTTATTTAAATTTACAGTTCCGTCCACATAATAATGGTTAAAAAGTCACTTAACTTTCGCATATCTAATTTTTATTTAGTAATTTGACCTGATGAGTTCACCACCAAAAATAGAATAATCATTTCCTAATTTACTACCAATTGATTGATGGCCAAATTTGTGAAAAAATAATGTTTTGAATAATATTTTTTGGAAAATGTGTGGTCAAATGTGGAAAAGAGTTTTGAATTTACATGTAAAATATTTTATTATGTGAATGTGTGATTAAAAATAAGTAAGACAAATAAATTATTTTTGAATCGTGTTATATGTACATTCTAATTTAACAATATTTGTTGACGATTCGCACTTAGCAACATCACATTCATCTATTTCAAAAATTATTTTTTAAATCGATGGTCCAAATTTTAACACCACCAACATTATTAACCATTATTGTCAAGTGTGATTATACAAATAACATAATTGATTTTAAATATCTGATCTTTGACTTTATTCAAGACATCAAGCCATGTTCGACATCCATTAATTGTGGAAAACAATGTTTTAAATAGTATTTTTTAGGAGAACATATAGTTAAAAAGTAGAAAAAAATTGGATTTATATGTAGAATATATTATTATGTGAATACGTAGTTGAAAATGAGTATGTAAAAAAAGAGTTTGAAAATTTAATTATTCTATTTGTACAAGCATACTTGACAATAATGATTAAAAATATTTGTCTTGTTAAAATTCGAGCTATTAATTTAAAAAACAGTTTTTAAAATGAATAAATGTGATGTTGCCAAATGTGAGTTGTCACCAACATTGTCAAACTAAATTGTATATCTAACATGATTCTTGAAAATAATGGTTATCAATAATGGAATTTCACAAGCTTATAGGAAACTGGGAACCTTGTCAATGAAGTTATCTAGGGGATGTTTGATTCCCTTTTTTTTCAAAACACATTTTTTTCTCATTTTCAATCACACATTCTTCATTTTAATACTATTATACGCAAATAAAAAAAATTCATTCTTTTTTAATCACATATTTTTCATCAATTTACTATTTCAAAGTACATTCTTTAAAAATAATGGGGCTCAAATAGCCCCCTATTATCCGTTAGGGTTTCAACGGTCAATAGAAAGCTTATAGTTTTGGTTCTCGATATAAAGCTGCTAAACATGCTTGCTTATTTTATAAGGAACTATACATAAATATCACTACAATATAAAAGAGGCTAAAACTTGACACGCCACGTGTTGCGATTTTGCATCGTCGTAATTAATTTTTTTTTTCACTTCACGGAATATTTCTCCATTTCACACGCAACTACACCATCCCGACTGTCATACTTTCTGTCATTTCTTCACCCCTATTTTTCCTTTCCGAAATTTCACGCCTCAACACCCTTTAATTCCTTTAGACATCGTCGAGATTTCATTTCCCAAAACCCTAGCAATACTACTGCCAAGAATCGCACGAAAATGAGCGTCTGTGCATATCCTTTGGCATTGACTATTCTTGAAGGTTTGATTTCTTCCCTTCTATCCCTTTCTCTGTGTTATTTTTATATAGGCATCCATTTATATTAATTTTTTTTAATTGCATGTTCTTTTGGTATACTGATTGGATGTTATATTGGGTGAGTTAAGGAAATTGATTTGAAGAAGGAAGCAGCACAGACAGTCTTATTGAGGTTTGATTAAATTTGGTTTTTTTCTTTGTGGTATTGTCATTTGGCTTCTGTTTATTTGCATCATAATCCATAATTCTTTCGGTTGAGCTTTGTTTGTTTATGGGATTTCATCAAATAATGAAGCTATATGATTTTGGCCGATCTGTTCTTCACTCCACCTCCACATCGCTATAATCATTTCCTTCTCTTTCTCTCTATTTCCGTTTCACATAACTGAATGCTTGATCCTTCAGCTACTTTGATAACATCTCGAATTCTTAGATATAATTTCGAATTTTTTGTGGGTTTTTTTATGATGTTATGATGATATGAAGATTTGCAAGGCTTTGGTGTTGTAGAGGTGAATTCGGGAAGATTGACCTTTCTTCAATTCAAAATGGGGGCCTCCCCGGCCAACTTCTTGTTTGGATTATTGTTTGTGTCCATCGTGCTATGGCTTATTCTCATGTAAGTAGTTGAGAATTCAGTTTTGACTTTTGTACTTGTATGTGTGCCGATCATGTGAATTTCAATGTGTGTTATTTTGTTGATTTCTTGATACTAACATGATGTGTAGTTTGAGTTAAAATTGATCTCGCAAACGTAAGATGATTATCATTGTAGATATATTAGTTAGGGAAGTGAGGAAAACTTGATAATGCCAGACCAATCTCACTATACATGAGCAAGTTACGGCCATTGAGCCATTTTGTGCTATCCCTTAAAACATCAAGTTTTAGTAGTCGAAACTTGCTCTATTCATTTATAAAATAAATGAAGAAACAATCAAAAAAATCTCTAATAGTGTTGAACCTCAAATGGAAGTCAACAAACGGAAATCTTTACTGCTTCAGCTTAGTTCACATACCTATAAGTTGATTGCACGTGCCTTCAATAATCTCTGTCTTTATTTTTTACTTGTATGTTGTCATCATCAGGTTTATTAATTTATTTATTTGACATCTCAGCCATTCTCAAGTCTCAATTATGTAATGAACTATTTTATAGTGAAGTGAGTGGTGCAATAGGGTTTTCTTGCATTTGCAAGCTTTTTGTACTTCCCTTCTACTGTATTACTATTGTTAGAGATTCAATTATCTCTCTTTTCTTTCCTTTAAAGGTTAGCTAAATTTGATTGCCAAACAATGAACTTTTCCTTGAAGTGAGATGTCATTTTTAATTTCTTTTGATCATAGAAGTTTTTTATGCATTAACTCCTCACTTGTTGGAATTAAAGAAGTGCAATTATGTTCAAACAGTAAAAAATTTGCTTACTGATATTAGTGCCTTTAAATTGGATTAACCATTAAAAATGATAAAATGTTGGCTCTAGAAAAAAAAAAAAAAAAAGACAAACTACAGTGCTAACAATAACATTTTCACTAAAGTTTAAATTAACATTTTGACATTTTGAAGTACATATTCTTTTATTAGCCTAAAATCGTCCGGAATAAGTAGAAAAGTTGTGGAGAGAGAGAGGAAATAAGATGGAAAACGAAGATAAAGAGAATCAAGCACAAAATATGATATGGATTTTAACTTCAAAACTATATCATTTGATTACTTTTCATGTGTAAACAGATAATCTACAAAATGGCAAGAATGTGAAGCGTGTCAAATTGTGTGGGACAACTTGGCACGTAAAAGGCCTAGAAATGGCCTGGCCCGTCCCATGCCCACCCTGGCTACATTGCCAGGCACGATGATGTTGAACGTGTACATTTTTTTACTTAGGTGTGATGAGACGTACTCAACACCGTGTGCCTACTGACAGTTCTGAGCTAAACAGAAAAGAGAAGAAGAAATGCCAATCAACTATACTATGATAATGTAGTAGAAACCAAAAGATCCTTATATTAAAATTATACATGTTGGTTTGAAATTCAACGAAGCACTAAAGAAACAAGCACACTATTTTGAATACAAGTTGTAATTCACAAGGTTGTATCATCATTATTCTCAAAAAAACGATTGCATGCTGCTGCTAGACTATAAACTGTGAAGTGTTCTTTATCTTTTGGCAAAACTCATTCATTTTGAATGGTTTTCTCCTCATTTTTTAGAGCTCTCATAATTGGAGGAACAAAAAATGGGAATAAAAGCTTGTCAGCAGTTGTGAAGAGGGTCCGAGGCGTTGGGCACTCTCTTTTTTCTTGAGAAGAAAACGTCATAAGAGTTGTTCTTGTTCACTCGTTGCCCTTGCTGGTGTTTCTGCTGCAATTTTGTTGCTGATTTCTTGTTGATACCCACGAGCATTGTGTTATTATTATCTGAGACTGCCAATAATTAGGAAAAACTAGATCAGTAATTTCTGAAACAAATCAATTTTGGTCATGCTCATATGAGGAAAGAGTTGTGCAGTTATATCGAATTACACAGGGGGAGAGAGGTGGGATATGGGTAATGGAAAGTTGAAGGCCTTCGTTTGGCAAATGCAAAGCTAGTGTTTTCCAGTCATATTGAATCACGTACTGTAGTATGTATGCATTATTTGTCTTGTCCTTGCACCTAAACTTTTTCCCATTCGTCTACCAATATTTTGTGGGTATTGAAAGGATTAAAGCAACAAGTTTTTCTCATTTTGGTTTTAATGATAGCATTGGTTGAATTAATTTTGGATTTAAACTTTCAGAACCAAAATTATATTATGTAAAACAGCCACTTTACATATTGAAAGGATCAGTTTAGGGGGCGATTGACCCATTATTGGGAGCTATTTAGATAGATATTGATTACGTGGTTGTCAAAAATATCGCGTGGGGAGTTTTTTCCTAATAAGTGAAACCTAATTAGTAACCATAAACTTGGACTTTTATCCAAATTACCAATCTCAAAAGAAAAGAAAAAAAAAAAGGCCATTGCACTAACAGTGTCATGTAGGAAAAAAGTTACCTACATTGTTATTAGTCTTGAGTAATGCAACCTTATTCATCATCAATGTTTAGCAGATGATCTATCAGGAAAGAGGTGCCTACATTATAGAGTGAAAACTACATTTGAAAGTCAATGAAAAGATTCCAAAAAAAAAAAAAGAAGAGTGGACATAATGAAAAATACACCAAAGTGTGTTAAGGTAGTGATGAAACAATTATTAGCATTGTTTCTATGCGATTCTGTCTTGGATATTGTGTATTTAGATTTCTAGTGAGGGTGATTATACTATATGAAGCTTGGCGGTTGAGGCATTCAAATGCAAGGAGGATCATTACTTATGAAGATAGTAACTTTTATTGGTGGAAACCTAACCGAACTCGAGTGGAAAATCAATGTGTCGTGATATCAATTTTAGAATAAACACATCGAGTAAGAGATTCAAAAATAAATTGGGGGTGTGTCACAAGAGAGAGAGAGAGAGAGAGAGAGAGAGAGAGAATATTTGACTATTAAGGACAGGGAAATAACTAATTTAAAGATTTATGATAAATTGATTGACTATGCACATAAACAGGTTGATCAAACATTGGATAAGTGAGAATTAGTTTTATTTGTATTACTTATTAACTCTTTATAAATTATCAAACAATTTCAAGACTTAAAGGGAGTTTGGCAATGTTATCTATTGCTCTCATATTTCTTTTTTATTTGCTTGCATGTTTAGTAATATTGCTTATGACGAACATGAGTTTAAGTTTGGAGTTGTATTAAGTGCATATTATACCCTTATTTAAGGCTTCTTTGCTTAATTATTTATGGTGAATTGAGCGTATATTTACTTCATTTTATGTAAATATTGTTAATTATAGGTAAAACCCCAATTTGGATGCACTTTGATGAATTGGGTGAGAAATAAGCTAAATTAGAGCATGATTGGATTTTATTCGAAGCAGTTGAAGATGAATAGGGTTGCAATTGATCAACTCTAACTAATGGGGCAATCAAATGAAATTCATCAATTTTGGGAGCACTTGAAGATGAATAGTGTTGCAATTGATCAGTTGGAACTAATGGGGCAATCAAATGAAATTCATCAATTTTGGGAGTTAAATACAATAATTGGAAAGTTTAGGAGACTAAATTGTAAACTATCGAAACTTGTATCGAATCAATTGTTGATGATTTACAGATGATGTATAGTTAATTTAGAAGATTCAAAGATGAAGAACTAAAGGTCAAAATAAAAAGGGACTCAAACTAAAATGGAAGAAATATAGGGACCAAAGTGAACATCGACGAAAGCTATTAATTCATGCGATCGAAGGGAGTCATTTAGTGGCAATCTCATGTATGGCTATTTTATAGGCATTCTTAATAGAATTCGTTATTGCTTCCTGATCTAGTTTTGATCAGTACTCTATTTGGGAACAAATTGGAACACGAGTTTTAGCCTAAATCTTGACTTTTAGCGGCATGAGCGTAGTTCCTTTGAGCGTTCATTATTTATCCACCTATGTAAGGACCTCCGATTCTAGTGTTGATTTCCCTTACCATGGGTTGAGAGCTGAGAGTGTTTTCTAGTGCTCGTGCCGACTCAGCCTACCTTCGTTTGATTCCTCGACCTCGCTCCCTGGTTGGATAAGATAGTCTCTTGCTTTCTACCATTCCAAGCGAACCCCTCGTTGATTTTGCGTTGGCAATTTGGAAGAATATGTTGAGGTTTTACCCTTAAGTTTTTCTGTGCGAACCTGCTTTATCTTCTTTCGATTGGTGGTGGTATCCTTGATAGCCAAAGAATGGTTATTAAAACTTTTTCAAAAAATTAATATAAATTTAAACAAGTAAATACTAAATAGATAGATTCAAATCATAACCGTAAACGTAAATGTGATAAGTAAAAGGAAGAGATTATGTAAACAATATAATTGATCTACGTCCTCCGTTACCAATCTCCTCAATAGGAATAAGGATTTTTTCCTATATTGATTGACTTATAGTGTAATCAAATCCTTTACAACGCTTTCGATAACTTACAAATAAAGAGCACCTATCTTTATACAATGTTGAACTTTATGGGATTTCAACACGACCCACAAATTTAATAGGAAGTTGATTTTACAATTTGAAACTTTTTTCTTAATAAATGATATGATCAAATTAAGTACCAAGAGAGAAATATGCTAATCTTTAATAAATAGCAATAAATGAAGTTCAAGTGTTAGGTGAGAAAACTCCAATGAGTAGAATGATTTTCAAAAGTTAATTCAATCAAAAAATTTTCAAAGTAAATGATTTGATTAAGATAAATCAATATAATTTTGCTCAAAAATATCTCACATAAATGTTCTTAAAAGTGTTATATTGAATGTAGAGTGAAATCATATTTATAGTAGTCAAAATGCCAAAACTTTTGACCAATCGGATGACCCATCCAGACGTCCACATACTGAACCAGACAGCCAAACTAGCGATTGTGTGTCAAAATTCAGAATGATTAAAATTTAGACAGTTGGACGAACCGGACGTCTGCTAGCCCAACCAGACGTCGACAATTTTTTTCCCGGATTTTTCTTTTTTGATTGTTTTTGAAAATTGTAGGTTTTTAAAAGTCATTTTCACTTAATTTTTTTAGGTGAGTGATACTTATAAAAACTTTAAATATCAAGTTGAAATTCTTATCTTTTTTGAAAATTAGATTTTGTGCAAACTTTTTTATGAAATAATTTTTCTCGTACATAAAAATTCTGTTTTTGAGTTTTTAGTGATTTATTGCTAAGAATTAAAACATTTTACCTTTGCATATGAATCAAAAATATTTAAGTATAATATTTTCAATGAATACTCGATTTGACATGAATGTTCGGCTTCCATCTCGATTTTCTTTGATCATAAGTTGTGAGCCTCTTGGTAGCGATCTTCCAATTGAACAACTTGGCTACAATAGCTCAATTTATGTGAATGCGGCTTTCATATCGATTTTCTATGATTGTAAATTGTGAGTTTTTTGGTAGCGATCTTCCAATTGATCAACTTGACCACAATATCTATGATTACTTGAATTTAATTGTTAGAAATAAAAAACAATTGTTTGTTATAATCATGAGATTAACCATAGGTCAACAATCCTCTGTTTGGATCCCACTTTGGATTAGGTTTACTAGCTGATGATATGAGGTTGGATTTCGATTGTGTACATCTCGTTAATAGGGAATCTTCGTAATAGACCTTTCCACAAGGTGTCTCTAGCTTTTTGATCTAGTATAGTCTCGTAATCGATTAGTTCAGTATTTAACCATGTAAAAATATCTTTTAAAGACTGCATTCTTCCTGTCGTTTGTCATTCAACCTAGTGGCTGGTGCCTATCCCATTTCGCTTCCGATAAATGCTCCCAAGAATGCCTTCTTTAGTTATGACCAGCTTCTGATTAATCTTACCGACAATTTGCTATACCACCTCTTAGTAGGTTCATCCAATGTTAGATGAAAGCCTTTCACTTTAGTACTAGGCTTGCCTTTTTCAGCCTTATCTGTGTCATATACTAGAATGGATAATACATAGGATCTCATTTCCTACTACCTTTCTCTACATTGAGATAAACAAACATTTTTTGGGAATGATGCATCTTTGATCTCCTTGTAAATGGTAAATATTCATCATCGTCATCCTCTCATATGGCCTGGTCGACTGATCTTCGGATTCCTAATGCATTTGGATAACATCTTGTTTCGGTTGGGTATGGCTTTGACTATTCATGCAACTCGCTAACTAGTTAACCATAGACATATTTTAGTTTATGGGCGTATAGTAGATATACCAAGTTATCGCTGGAAACCACAAGATATTATTATGGTGAAGGATGAACAAAAATCCAGAACTTTAATTCAAAATTCTCTCGACTCATCCCTACATGAGGAATTGCCGAACAACCATACGGGTGATGTATAAAGTGTCGACAAATTTTCTTGCTCTCCAACCTTCTAGGGGATAATACAAAGTAGATCGTGTCACAAGAGATTACCTCATCCATAGGCTTCACATAACTCTTCCCCTTCTTCAATGCACTATTACTAGCTTTCGACATCTACAGATTGTTACTCTTTTTGCAAAAAAAACTAGTAGCGTGCGTTTCTCCTTTTTTCCAAAATTCATCTTGCCATTTTTCCGTAGATTCTCAATTTTTGCGCACAATGACACATTTTTCTTCATTAATACCTTTAGGCTTGCAGCCATCTCCTAGATCGTTTTTGCAATGGAATTCTTTTTCCTTAAGTGGCGACGTTGAGCAAGAGAAATGCGAGCTTGCGACTTTGCCAGTGTTTCCTCCTGCTATCGTTTGGATTAACATTGCTATACACGGGATCATCACTACTATATTCTTTGTTTTCAATCTTCGACGGTAGTTTTCCTTCTGTTGGACTCAAATTTGGGGCAAGAGGGAAAATGAATATTTGTGAGGAACATATTTGAATTGCATTCTTTTATCTTTAAAAGTAGAGGTATTTATTGATTTCCCTCCAAGTTTTGGAGTAAGTCGGTCATTTAGGGAAAAAGAAAAAAAAAAAAAAAAAAGACAGATTGTGACCTCTATTGGTTAGCTTGTAACCAATTAAATTAAGAGTATCACGTATTATTCATTGGTCTACATGTATTTTATTAACATCATGTAGCCAGCTTGGATAGGAGGAAGATTCACCTACTTTGGGCGAACCTTTTACTCACTTTTCTCTCTTTGGTATTGCTTTGTGCTTCTATCAACTGGCAAACTTCATGGATTATATTTTGAGGTTCAAGACATCCCAATCCTTATCTTAGAAGGAGAAGATTCTAATTAAATATCTCGGCACTAAAAATTTATCTGAAGTAAATGCAAATGAGCATAAGCATGTCACAGTTTATTACAAATGCTTCCACCGTTGTATAAAAGCTATATTAGTTAACTAACACGGAAAAATTGCTGAGTGATCAATTATTTCAAACTTTTATCATATTTCAAACTTTTATTATATCTAGCTTTTGAAAATTGAAGTATATATATGGAGATCAAGTAGACTTATAATAAGAGCTGATAGACAAAGCTAGGTCGCAGACCGAATGCAATGGCAGTCACTGTTCAAAAAGACACCAAATTCAATCATCAGAAAAGCTTGTGAAACAAAATGTGCCATATGATTAGCAAGCCAAATCTAATTATTCATTAACTATTGGGAAATGTTAGAAACAATATAGGATTTTTCAAAGAATCTCATTGTATTGCTACTGTTCATCAACACAGAGTCATTGAAACTCCACAAAACACCCCCTTAAAAAAGTTCATGTTTGCCACATTTTAAAGACTCGTCTGTGTTCAATTTCAACTATCCTACAAGTGGCTTCCTCCAATAGACTATAACTGCGTTTAACTTTGATTTCCTTTCAAAGTTATTTAATTCGTTAACAAACCCAACCCTCATCAGATTTGAAACACGAAATTCAATTATTTTTATAACCCTATCGGCATTCATCTTAACTCAATTAAGCTTAGCATAAACACTGTTAAAGTAGTTAGAAAGTTATTCGTAAATCATGATGTACCAAAAACATTATTCTTTTCTAGAAATTATGTTATTTCTACATCATAATTTACATATTGATTTATAGCATAGTTATTAGACCCGACCCGGATATCAATCCGAAAAAGGTACTGGGTCTCGGGTTACTGGTCGAACGATGGATCATTGCATAAAAATTTATAAAAAATATTAAAGTATAAAATTTTTTAAATTTTTTTAAAGCAAATTATATATTTTTTAGGTCTATAAAATAAAGTAAAATGTTTGACCAAAGTTTTTATAAAAATACTTTTCGAAAATATATATGATTCATTGGATACATATAACTTATTGCATATAAAAAATATTGAAGTACTTTACAACTTTAATGGTGAGGAACTAATTATTTTACTTAGGGTCTAAGGTTCAATTTCTTGGACCCCTAAAAATTCAAAACGCATTTTTGAAAATCGGTAAACCGATCAAGTTAACTCGGTCAAAACCACCAGTTAACTCGGTCAAAGTCAATTTTTGACTGAGTCATGTGCATTGCTATTGAATTAATCTATCCGGCTCGGACAATTGAGTCACAGATTTTCTGCCCCGACTAGCCGAGTTTCATAACTATGATTTATAGAATGATGTGGATTATATTAACCAACTTCTACACTATTTTTTTCTTCTTCTCTATTTTCTTCTCTTTCTCTTCCATACTATCATTTTGTACGTCAATTTTTAAATTATGATGTACAAATAACATTACTCTTCTCTATGAATATTTACTTATACATCATGATTTACAGAATGATGATATGAATTACATTAACTGACTTCTACTTGACTTCTTTTTCATCTTTGTGTTTTCTCTTTTTCTAAGATTAATGTTATTTGTACATTATGGTTTATAGATTGAGTCACAGAATGATGATGATGTGATATCACTACTCTTTTTTAGGCATAATGTTATCTTCACATCATGATTTACATATTGATTTACAAAATGATGACGTGGATAATATTAATTAACTTCTGCTTAACTTCTTTTTTTTTAGTCTCCATTTTTTCTCTCTGTTTTCCATGTTATCATTCTGTACATCAATATTTTTATATCATGATTTATGGATTGATTTAAAGAATGATAATGTGGATTATTAATTGATGTACAAAAGGGGGGACCAGGTAGGCAAATAGCATTATTCATTTTTTGAAATAATGTTATTTGTAAATCATGGTTTAGAGATTGAATTATAGAATGATTATATGGATTATATTAAGTGACTTCTACGTGACCTTTTTTTTTCCTTCTCTATTTTTTCTCTTTATTTCTCTTTCATGTTATCATTTTGCACATCAATCTATAAAAAAATGGTGTACAAATGATGATATGTTTTATATTAATTGTCTTCTACTTAACTTCTTTTTTACCTTCTCTATCTTTTTTCTCTTTATCTTTCACTTTCATGTCATCATACTATACGTCAGAATGTATATTGTTATGTACAAATAATATTACTCTTCTCCAGGAATAATGCTATTTGTACATCACAGTTTACATATTGATTTGCAGAAGGGTAATTATGCCATTGTTAGATGGTCATTATCGGGAAAAAATAATGTTTTGAATAGTGATTTTTTGGAGAATGTGTTGTTAAAAAGTATGAAAAATTTTTGGATTTTCATGCAAAATATTTTATTATTTGAATGTGTGGTTGAAAATGAATATGTAAAAAAAAGCTTGCAAATAATAGTTGTGGGCTATATTCACACTATAATTTATACCACATTTTAATTGCACTTAAGGTACTTAATCTTTCCTCATTATACTTACGTCTTTAACGATTTTTCATGTCATTATTATCCTCAAACTTCCCATTAAATAATAGTTTTGTATTTAATAAATCTTGTATCCAAAAGTCTATTGAAATGCATAAAAGAATTTATTATTCATCATACTTTTAAAAATAAATAGATAAAAAATGTGAGTTAATATTTTTCTCTCATTTCAAAATACGAAAACAAAATTTTTATGTAAAACATCATCAAGGATGTGACGTACTACTTAATAGAAGAAGAATTTGAATGAAAAATTAAGGAAATAATTGCTACAATGAGTAAAGATTAAAGGACTTAGTTACAATTAAATGTGATGTATGAAATAAATTTTTTTGGGACAATATGACCACCCTTTACAGAATTATGATGAAGATTATATTAATTAACTTCGACTTGATTTCTTTTTATTTCTATCTCAGTTTTTTTTTTTTTTCTCTTTTTCTCTCTTTCATGTCATCATTCTATAAATTATGATGTACAAAAGTGATAAGTGCATTTTATGTGTGTATTCGGACTTCTATTCTTATTTAATTACAAATAAATTGAGCAATTATTTACTTAATTTGTTTAAATTATGTTAGGTAGGCAAATCCCAACTTGGATACAATTTATGTGAAAATAGGTTATTTGGTGCTCACTTGGAGTTGATTTGAAGCAATTGAAGACTAACTAGATTTCAAGAGATCAATTCAAAGTATTAATGGATCATTCAATAAACATTCATAAGTTTGGGAAGTTAAATTCAACATTTTAAAAGGTTGAGGATTGTAGGATTTCATTAGACACATATATAAGTGGCTTGAGGGATTTATTGTATATAAATATTATTCAAACAAAAAGGAGGAAAAATCAAGCAATCAAAGAGTTTAGGATTCAACAAATCTTGTGGGGTTTCTAGATTGAATTGTTTCTGAATCAGGTTTTTTTTTTTAAATTGCTTGACGCGGCGACGAAGTGAAAGAAGTAAGGGTTGGTATTGCAAATCTATTTGCTGCCAAATCTGCTAGAGATTTGGGAGCAAATGGAAGAAATGAGAATAAGTACTGGCTTCAGAAATTTGGTAGTGAATGGCTTCAGAGACGAAAATAGTTGCTACGAGGCTAATCAAGCAGCCTCTAAGAGGTCCGATGACGACGAGAGGAAGAGCGATGGTTTTGTCGATTTCAGACGGTGAATGGGCTCAAGGTCTGCTGATTTTGCTCCTCCGTCGGCGGTGTGAGTTTTGGGTGAAGATGA
>CAIGRB010007532.1:14350-26557 GCA_903798255.1 Fraxinus quadrangulata | reverse complement strand
TTAATTTATTATATAATAAAATTATAAATGTATCATTTTACTCGTTTTACATTTGATTAAAATCGATTACTTTGATCAACTAATAATCAAATTAATAGTTTTCATCTATTTGGACTTCATATGCTAATTTTAAAAGTTTTGGTATCGTATGTGATATAAATAAAATATTTAGGCAAAGTCTGTAATTAAATGAAGGTTTGGTATTTGACTATAATTTTCCCTAATAATTATGAGTACCTCATTAGAATTAATATTTGAATTTGATTAAATTTATTAATATAAATTATTTATAAATGGATGGTTTTTGTCTTTTTGATGCTAAATTTTATAAGATTAGCCAAACATGTTTTCTGACAAAATTACACGTGAACGAAAAAGATTACGAAATGAATACATTTATTTGCACCAATTGTAACGTAATAAGGTGTAGAACAACTAGAATAATACCTTTTTTTGAGGAATCTTCCCCGTCCACAGCCCTCATCCACCGGACCACCGCAAACCAATTCACAACAAAACCTTCTTCTGTACTCAATTTGCGTCGCGTCCACAAAACTAAGAGGCGAAACCTACATATTTCTTTTAATGGAAGTGAATTGCCAAGATTCAGAAGAAACAGTTTTTGCGCTATCATTTTCGGATTTCCCGGAGGACGTGCAGCTTTGCATACTATCGTTTCTTGATCCATCGGAGTTGGCCTCTTTTGCTTGCACCTCGAAGAAATTCGTTTCTCTCTGCCGGGATGACCAGCGTCTCTGGTTCTCTATGTGTGACCGGAGGTGGGGCTCCTGTACTCTTTTGAAGAGATGGGGTCACGGCAAAATTTCGTATAAAGAACTCTATCGGATTCTTAGCGAGTATGAGAACCTTATTGGCTTCTGGCGCCGATGTGGCATCACTAATACTGTTTCTGTTAATTCTCCGCCTGCGTCTCTCGTGTATTTCGAGTGGGGTCCCTTTTATATTACTGGGTCAATAATCTCGCCTTCGAAAAATGGGTCCTATGAAGTAATTAGATCGCCATTTTTGTGGGTGAGCATTACGTCCAAGGGGGAGCTTGTGAATTACTTGGATCCTGACGGGAGACTCGATTTTACAGATGATTTACTGATGGACTCGGAGAAGTTGGGTTTTTTGGAGAATGAGTTGATTCAGGTGAATGTGAGTTTCATGGGCAAATGCCACATGGTAGTGGAGGAAAATTTGGGATCTTTCGGGTTCGGGAAAGTGCCAAGTTCTGGGATTGTGAGAGGAGAGGATTATCAGAATGTGTGTGGCTCACCGCCTGACCGGTTGATGTCGGAAATTTATCAGTATCTGGCTAATAGAACGAGCCCCAGTGGGAATGGGGTGTCGAGGAGGCAGAGGAGGAGGGAGAAGGAGAAGCAGGAGAGGTTGAGGAAATGGGAGCCCGTACATCTTGTGAAAATTGTAAATTGCTCGCCCACACTTGCACGGCCATTGCAGGGCCTCTGGAAGGTAGTTAATCTTACAGAAACTAGTTTTTCGGTTGATATGATTGCTTTTGTTGCAATTTAGAACTTAGCCATGTTTTTATTAGACAGATTTTTGACTTAGATAAAAGTTTCGGGATAGGTATCTAAACAAGGCCTCTTGTTTTCTATTATGTCCTAAATTGGATAGTAGAATGAATTATATAGTAATATGTATGATAAGCTGTTATGGACCATGATATGATTGGAGCAGTTTGTGATGTTTACGTTGGGTTTTGTTTGCTTCTATATTTATGTTAACTCTTTCTATGTTAAGATTGATAACTGAATCCTGAACATTTGGCTCTGATGAAATATCATGCTGGTTAAAGGATTCTAGGATTATATTGTAATTTCGTCAGGGTCATTATTAAGTTCTGTCTGAGTGTTAGTTGATCTCAAATATTAATGATTACTCTTTGTTGTGATCAAAGATTTTGTATTTTTGTTGGAGTGCATTTATAAAATTAGTATATGGAGGGAGGTCGAAGAAAGATTATGTTCCATTTGTCTTACTTGAGTATTGTTGGTGGTCTAGAGGGAGAGTAGCCTTTGCTGTGAGGTGCCACCCCAACCCTCCAATTAAGCACGAGGGAAGGTTCAACTGCTTTTTTTTTCACTGAATAATCTGCTGCTGCATACTTATTCCATTATCTATATAAGAAGCAACCCAATGGTTCTTATACTGTGATTTCTTTAGTCTTAAAAGCAAAATCTAATTTGCTTCTTATTTGAGATTGGAAACAGAAATTTGTCCATCTCATTTACTTAACACTCTTGATGCATTTGTGTTGTATCTCTATGCTGGTGTTTTATTAATGGAACAGGTATACTTGAACCCATTGCCAATCTCATACTCGTGGTTGATTTCGAGAAACAACCATCCCAAGCCTTTCCAGTAACCAATTGGACCCCATCTGCCTCCCTTCCTATCCCATAATAGTAGCAATAACTATGCAATTAGTCAGAACCCAAATTTTGTTTTCCCTGAATTACCTTTAAAAAAAATTCAAAATGGGAAGGCTTGTTGTGTTCTTTGTCTGTCATCCATTATCCCTTCTAAAACCTTCACAAACATCAGCTACCTCCACTTTACACTAATCCAATCCATGTGCCCACCTCCCCTCCAAAATCGGACACCTCATGTTACCTCTTTGCCATCCCCAACCCTTCTTGCACCCAATGTCATACCTTAAGGCTCTCCTTGGTATGAGGTGTTCATTGGGAATGTTTAAATTTATGATCTAGGCTTACTCTTTGAATCATTCAGGTTCATGTCAAAGGGTGTCTGAGGCTCCTTTTAGCCTTATTTTTATTGATCTCTACCTTTTGAACTGATTTTAATACTCTGAATGTTATAAGGGGGCTGTCTTACCAACCTCAGAAACTAAAATATAAGAATTAAAATTTTGGAGAGGAAAAGTGAAGAGCCCGTGCCAGCCCTAGGCCTTTACTACTAGAGCTGAAGTGCAAACTTCACTCCCCAATTAGTGATATGGTAGATTTTTGGTGTTAGGAGTGGCAAAATGTAACTTCAGTCTTCTCCTCCTTATTTATTATTTCCTTATTGTCTGTCTATATTTTTTTTCCTCGTCATTTTTCTTTTCTGTTTGAAGCCAAAGCAAACAAAATTTGTACAAAAAACTGGTTAGCTATTTCATTTGTTTTTGTTATTGGTCTTGTTTTCTGAATTCTTCCTTGTTGATATATTATTTACCACTTTTTTTTATCTTTTCAAATATTTCTAGTTGCAAAAATTGTTGAAAGGTTTCATTGTGAATCTTCTAGATGATTCATGATTTATTATTTGTAATATCTTATATTTTGAATTATATTATTGGTCTACATGGGTGCCTATTGTTTGATGGAGGTAAAACACCTCAATAGCCATTTAGCCCTTTCGAAATACATCTCCTCACACCTCACCAGTCACACAAATCAAACACAAAATCATAAGCATGGTGGTCTCCATATGCCTTCAAAGATGAAAGAGGGGATTTGGTTCAAATTGGGACTTTTCCATGGTGTGTAATTAGGCATTCCTAGATTGAGGAGTTTTACACTTTATGAGAAACACTATTTAGCATTAAATAGTTATAACGATTAACTTTTTACACCTGCATGTGGCTATAATTCATCTGTACTTTCATATAGTGAAGTCTTGATCAAAAGTTCATGCCTGAGTCATATGCAAAGGTATATTTTGTCATTTCACCATTTTGTATCTTATGAAGAAAAGAATTCAACACGATGTAGCTGATTGCTTTCTTTCCCAAATACTCTGTCCATATCCCACAATGCATTCCTACATTCCCAATGCCAGTTAACCCACTTGATAGGTTTAGTTTGAATTCTTAGTCCTGGACATGAAACATCTCTAATCTTAGTCTGGTTATCTTAATCTAAAGCATATTTCACGTTTTTTCATATTTAACAAGATTCATCATTTTGATTTCTTCTTTTGAGCTATGGTTCATCATATTCAGTTCTATTTTTCTTTAATGATCTTCTCAAAGGCTATTGATGTGATGAGTCCTTGTCTTGAATTTTGAAATGAATTCTCATAACTTCAAAGGGAGGCCGACAATTTCTGGTGGCAAAATGCCTTTATTTCAAGGTCCTTCTTTCTGGCATCTGGTGGAAATGTTATCTTGATTGTTGCTTGCGAAGATAACATCAACCATCAGGGACTAAATCAAGCCTTGAATCAATACATTGATGATAAAAAATAAGCTCAAAGAATTCCTCAAGGAATGGAATATTATCAAGCATCCCCACACTGTAGAATCTTTGCCAGTTTGAGCTTATTCAAAATAGTCATCTGGTTGACCGTGTAAATACCAATGGGAGTCTTCAGAAACTGTTTTGATTCTTTTCTAGTGCATTGCAGCGTATTTGATGCTTTTCTCTGCTTGTCGCCAGGGAATTTGCGATGACATGAGCTTGGATTTCTATCTAGTTTCCTATGATGATATTGGGGGTATTGCTTGCCGAAAAATTGGAGAATCGTCTAAACCTCTTTCCTTGCATGCGCCAGTATTTTGGTCATCTAGTACGAAGTTTATCGAGCCTCCTCTTTCTCCTGCAGAAGATCATATATACAGCAATCGCATTCATCCCCGGCCTCCTGCAGAATCATATCACAGTAGAGATTATCTGACATGTTCAGATAATGGAGCTGTCTCCCACATGCTTTTCATCAATTCAAGCTATGATTTGGTCATTCCAAACTTATCGGGGCCCACTACAAATCCTCAGCAGTGCGAGGGAAGAATTTGGCAGTATGAAAATGGAACATTTGGTTTCGGGTTTCTTCGAGACAATTACATAATAGATTTGAAGCATATTACTAAAAATGGTCACCTTCTAGATACAATAGAACCTTGTAATGATTGATTGCACTTGCATAAATTAGGACGTATTTCTTCGCTAGGATTATCACTGGACATATTTATTCCAAACTTCGATGAACTCCCTTGCACTAATGTAATATACTTGTCAGGGTAGTAAACACATATATACTCTATGATGAATTCCTTCGTTTCTTTACTTCGGATTGTTCTTTGCTTATGTACAGTTCTTTTTCTTTCCTGTATGGCCATTTGTGGTGTTGCTAATGTATGTCATGACTGCTCTAAATAATCTCATCTACTGCAGCAGAAATCTGGATTGTAGATTGGTCTGAAAAATAACTTCTCTCGGCTCTGAAATTGGCAAGAAGTTTGCCATAAATTGTGATTCGAGATGTAGTTCTTGATCTGGCAATGCCTTCAAAAGTTAAACTGGATGGATGCTGAAACTTAGGTAACCTCGTTGCTGGTATTACACATCCAGTGTCTTAAACCCGATAGAAATAGAACCCTATTCGATAAGTGCAACATGTTAGTTTTCTTTTCTGAGGTTTCGGAGTAAGGATTAGAAACTTGGAAACCATCGTTCTTTAGACTAAGGAGTCGAGTGAAAAGGTGAAAGATCTTTATGTGTTCTCGGTTCTTCTATAGTTGGAATCTCCGGAACCACAAGAATCTTCAATTAGAACTCTTACTTAGAATGTACAAGCATATTGTTCCAGATCACAATTCTAGAACCCAAGGTGACCATTTCTCAAATACGTCATTGTGGCTGCAGCAATACAAGAAGAGGAGATACCGCAGTAAAGCTGCCTCTCGTGCAATGTAGTTGGATGGACTGAAGACACATCCTCCATGACTGCGTTTGAAATAGCTCGTGGCATGCAGTTCCATTCAGCCATCAATAGATACATATTTTATCACATTATTACCATTTGAAAGATTCCTCAGATATATTGGTATGCAACGATGTCATAAATTGTGATTCAGGGCGTATTTCTTAATCTGGTAATTCCTTTCAAAATTAAGCTGGAAGGATGCTGGTGGTTTCACGTCTGGTATTATTTAAAAGTAAGCTTTCCTGTTGATGATTTTTGTGTTTTACACCGATCATAGAACACCATTTAATAAATGGAATGCATTAACTGTCCATTCTCAGGTTGGGCAATTTTCAAATCTGTTGTTACAGAGGCAGTCAAAAAGGGGTGGAAAAGATCTGTTTTTGATTCTCAGTATAAACTAGGGATTTTTGGCCTGTTTAAAGTCCATAAAGACTCCAAATCCAGGGAAAACATTCGGGGAAGTACAAATACAAGAAGAGAGACACTTGAGAAGGGTTCCACACTTTGAGAAACAAGTAATACAAGTTATACAACTTGAGAATTATGAGAGCAAATCAAACAAGAAAAAAAATCAAGAAATTAAGGTTTTGCATATTGACTAGGGTAAGAAGATCATCTTGGTGCAAGATTCATCATCTTATGTTCTTCTTTATTCAAAATCCGGTTATGTACTCAATGAATATCTATTGTTTTTCTTCCTACATTATGAGTAACTAAATCATTTATTAGGATGAATAATGTAATATATTTGAAACAATTTATTTCTTTTATTCAAGATTCTAGTTCTTACAAAACACGTGTTGATTTTATTCATGAATCTAACACTTTGAATTACTTGACCAATAATTCAATGATTTTGTGAATTTATTACGAATTGAGAGATGAGTGTTCTATTTAGACCACATACTAAAATTCGATAATTCAGTATAAAATGTAGAGATACTTATGCTAGTTATTGCGATCGTTTCGTGATTTCTTGGAAAAATAATTGTATTTAGCTAAGTTTGATTCACATATAGACATGTAATTGGTAAATAGACTCAATGAGAACTCGAGATGGGTAAATTGAATACGATAGAAGAATTCGATCAAGTACTACATTAGATTTATGAATCTTGATTTAAGAATTAAAGGTAATCACTAGATGAAATTGTGAGTCCTAATATCCATTCTATATTTGAAACCGTAGTTCAATTTTTGTTGCATTTAGATACATTTTAGTCATTAGAAATAGTTAGATCAAACAATCAACTTGAAACACTTATTGGGTTGTCAACATTTGAATTTAATACCAAAAAGATTGCAGATTCAATAGTAATAATATCATACACCAGTCACCATGTTGAACTAATAATTAAGCAAGCCTTTGTATAAGTTTGAACATCCACAATTTACAACAAGCCAAAGACAGAAAGTCAATCCACACAAATCTGTTAACTTTGGTAATATTCGAACTTCGCTTAAACTTCTGTTCATTCTTTACTCTTAGAGGAAAACTTCAACACTGAGTTGGAAAGCAAACAAGAGAGAAGAACCAATACATAGGAAAGACTGGATGGCACTGGACAATGCTAAAAAAGAAAAAGAAGCTTAAATCTCGTTTATTATAGTGTCTGACATGTTCAATACCTCGTCACAAACATGCACTCGTTGAATTATGATTCTGCATCTACGACATTGATTCATACTGAATTTTTCTCATGGTCCCCCTCGAGCTGGCTTAAATTTCCTTTCTCCTTGATGAGTTGAGTATGGTGGTGTTTGCAGTAAAGGCGCCCCTCGTGTGCAATGTAGTTTGATGGACTGATGACACATCCTCCATGGCTGCATTTGAAACAGTTCTTATGGTATGCAGTTCCATTCACAGACACCTATAGATACACATATTATGCAAGATCATCATGAATATTACTATTATCATGTGTAATGTTCTGCTGAAATTGAAGGCTATTCACTGAATGAAATTCATTGTTTTAAAATGTTATATAGCTTTTCCTTCAACTTAAAATACAGAATATACTTCAAAAATGATGTGAAATGAATTGTCTGAGCTAGCTCCCTTTCAGAATAAGTGGTTCATGTTGTGCTGCTTATATTGAAATGACTAGGAACTAGCTATTACCTTTTCAGTTGGATAGACAGTATTGTTACAGCCCGCGCATTTCTCTCTCGTTCCAATAAACATGCTTGAAACTTTGTTTGCCAGTGGTTTCTGTATCACAGAAGTAGATTAGAAGATTAATCATGAATGCACAAGGTTGAATCGAAAAAGGGCAAATTTTTACTGAAATGATGTGCAGTAGTTGCTAAGAGTTTAGTTGCTTCAGATCTTCAAGAAGATCTAGCAATAAAGAGAACAGAGTGATGAAAAAGGAACCAAATTTATTCAGAAGAAGGATCCATAATTTTCGTCACCCCATTCTACCTTGTTATGTTCAAGAGGGTTCATACCTCGGAGTCTACATGCTTCTCTGGTTTGGCAACTTTAGGTGTTCCTGAAAAGATCGAGAAAAGCGAAAACTTAAAATAAATGTTTTGTTCGGAAAAACTTCATCTCAATCTACAATTCTTTTTTTTTTTTTTTTTTTTCACTTACCCTCAAAGCTTTTGTCGAGACTGCCAGTTCTCTTGAAGAGCTGATCAAAATGTGGCCTGCAATATAGAACTCCCTCGAAGGAATTGTAGTTCCCAAGCTGTATATTCACACATCAGATCAGGAAGCAAACTCAAATTACTAGAAGAGACAACCTCAGATCAGGACTTAGCTGATAACACATCCATAGTAGAAATGACCTCCAGGTTAGAACTGATCAAGTTGATATCAAACATTTAATGACTCGACCAAATTAAAGAAGTTAAAATCTTGTCTAATACTATTGAGTACTGTCAACTAAACATACCTTATTTTTAATTCGCTAATAATGAACTCATCCCGATAAATATAACATAAAAATCGAATGAGATTAATAAAGAAAACTTAAGTCTACGTGTGAACCTTGAGAGTGCCCTTGCAGTGGTGGCATCTAAAACAAGCTTTATGGTAGATTCGATTATCTGCTGTTAGTTTGTCCACAAGATAGACAGTCTTTTCACATGCCATACATTTTTGTGTTGTTCCTGCGAATGCCATGGCTATGAACTCTCTCTCTCTCTCTCTCTCACACACACACACACAGAGGAAGAGCAGGGAGCAGTGTAGGAGAGAATAAAAGGAGTTGGTGAGACACCAGTGGAGGAGACCACAAGCAGGAGAGGAGTCAAGCTGGGTTTAAAAAAAAAAAAAATTAATCATGCTACACTAACAAAAGAGTAATGCTGTGTAGCTCCACTGAGGTTACAACCCCAGTCTAGGTGAAATTAAAAAGTCATTTAATTTCACCTTTCATTTAATCTATAATTTAGAGCCACCTAAATTGGGATTGTAATCTTAGTGGAGCTAAATAACATTACTCTTCACAGAATATTTGCCCACTTCATTGATAGGTCATTGGACTGTATAAAAACAGCCAGTTTTTGTACCGAATAAATGTTTCTACAATTTTTTTATTTTGGGCAGGCGGTGATTACAACAGAGGAAAACCCATTATTTTTCTCCAAATTGGATAGTAGAGTACTGAACAGAATCCCATTATCTAAGATTCTAAAATACTCATTTTTCTCAAAATTTATTTTCAATCACACATTTTCTCAATAAAAATATTTTGCACGTAAACTCGAATATTTTTCCTACCTTTTAATCACATATTCTCCTAAAATTCACTATTAGAAAATTATTTTTCATAAAAAATGAGCTCAAACATAAGCATAGTATTGTCTAATTCTACTCAGTTGGGAACATTAAACGGGCTAAGAAACTTTATACATGTGGATTCATAATTGATTCTTGTAAATTCATCAAGTCACATGCTTGATTGAGCCCACTTCTGTTAGGATGTGACTTCCTTTTGACAAGTGCTATAGCAATACAGCCTGCAAAGATGATCATAAATATCTGCTGTCTTGGCATTATGAAGAGTGAGTGAGTTCTAAAGCTTTATTAGGTGAAGGGAGGAGGGACCATATGCTCAACTTTTTCTTTTTTTTTTTTTTATCTTGTCAGTATGATTTTCAAATGCAAATAAATTCCAAATAAAGTTTCAAGGACGTTTATGGCAGGTTAACTAAGCTCAAATAAGTTTACGCCACAATATAAAATGACACTACAAAAAATGGGTATTTAGCTAGCTGCTAGAGCTCCGCTCTTGAAATTGGGTCATTACGATTACGGGTTACATGTCTAATTGTTCAAACGGTAATGATAGTATCTTGTAAATGTACCGGGGGATTACTTTTACTGACCAAAATTTAGTGACCAAATAAAATTGGTTGCTATAAGACACTTTCACCGACCAAATATTGGTTGACAAAGTTCTTGTTCTGATAAGATTAGACCAATTTTCATATGCCTTGTTGCGAACAAAATTTTGTTGCCAAATCCAAGATTAGCATTTGGTCACTTATAAGTAGGTGGAATTTAAACTGCCTTTTTTCCATGTGTTATTGGGGTTTCAAAGACAATAATGAATTGGTCACTAGTAACCTTCAGCAACCAATTCATTTTTGGTTGCTAATAACCTTAGGATAAACCTCACCATTTTTCATTTTTTTTTCCATTCGTGATTGGGGGGTTTCAGTGACCATAGTGATTGGTTGGTGAAGGCTATAACCTTCAGCGACACATTGTCAGTGGCTGAAGCGCTTTCCATTGTGATGGGAGTTATATTATTGGGAGATTATAAATTTTAAATGAATAATGGATAAATAATAGTTCTTATAAATCTCACGAAGTATGTAGATAAAAAAATTATTTGATCTTATAATTTATAAATGATAGCCAAACATGGATGAGTTGTTCTCAATCTGGTACGACAAGCAAACTTTACTTTTCTACATTATGAGACAAAGGGTGGCATGGGTCGATTTTGGGCCCAATTCCACACGTAAACCGGTTTAGTTTGTTACAATCCAAACGAACCAACCCTTTCCATAATCAAACTGATCGAGACCATGTTCCGGTGTTGGTCATTTTGTTTTCAATCAAAAAGTTTTAGAATAAATCCCAATTTCATCAGCAATACAACATTACTATTCCCCACTTCTACCAATTTTAATACATTGTAGAAGAAGAAAGACTTGAAGCCTGAGATAACGTGACAGAGTTAAGAAACTAATAGAGAGATGGCGAAGATGCTAGAAATAAGAGGTAGGCCAATTTGGGAGATGTTCTTCTTCTTCATTTTCCTGTGGAAGAGAGGAAGAGACTCCGGTTTCGATATTTTTATTTTGTAATAGTGAATTTTAGTTTAAGACTTTAAATAATAAAATAAGTATATATATATATCAACAGTTGTTTTTTGTCCTATGAGTCCATCTTTAAGGAAAAGCAGAACTGTAGATTAATTTGGCTTCAGTAAGAATGTTCGGAATTTACTTAATCATGCGCAGCGAAAAATAAACAATTTTCAATTCTCACTAAAGATCTACATTGTGTTTAGATAGAAACTGTGATAGAAATTATACATTGATGAATTCTGCAAACTCCTTTGCTTTTTCTTGAACTCCAACGATCAAGATCTGTAATCCAAGTTGTCCAATTATCCAGCCTTCAATGGTAATCCACACAGAGAACAAGAATGACGGCTAGGGTTTTTTTTCTTGTGCTAGCAAGAATAATGAAAAAATTTCTACAATTCTCAAACCCTAGTAGCATATTAATATAAGCGTAAGTGGGCTCGGCCCGTCTCTTAAATTTAACCCGATCCAATATATTTCATTAATTAATTAAATCTAGTCCATGAATTAATTAATCCAATCAATTAATTCGGGCCTATTAATAAGTAACTCAATTAATTAATTATCCAACACTTGTCAATTAATTAATTGGTAAATTTCATTCTTCTGGTTCTCTTTTGTGTGTGTAAATTAATTAAGTCTGGTCCATGAATTAATTAATCCAATTAATTAATTCGGGCCTATTAATAAGTAACCCAATTAATTAATTATCCAACACTTGTCAATTAATTAATTGGTAAATCTCATTCTTCTGATTCTTTTTTGTGTGTGACCCATTAGGTTCTCAATCACGATACCCAACGACATAAATTATTATTTTGACCTAATCAAAATCGATAAATTAAAACACCCCTTTTAATTTATCACTAATTCACATTCGTCGTCTCAGATTGACATATAGCAATGTATCAGAGCAATACATGTGACGGGAAATGTCATGTAGTGTAACAAAATCAAACTTGTTCGTTTACCGGGAAACTATAATCCTTTCGTTAATATGATCCGATCAATTATGAGATATGGATATGTGTCAATCTCGTTTATCGATCATATCTTTTATCCTACTATTAAGTCAATGTAAGTCGAAAACTCTTTTTCGACTTATGAGTTCACCTTGGCCAAGGATTTCATTATCAACTTAACTGGATAAAATGTAGATCATAATTTCTTACTATCTAAGAGTGACGAATC
>CAIGRB010007506.1:3927-17803 GCA_903798255.1 Fraxinus quadrangulata | reverse complement strand
TTTTTGAATAGATAAACTTTAAACTTGATTTTTAAAAATTCACAACTTAACACCTGATTTTTTGTAGTTTTCCCTATTTTCTATGCAAGGCACAGTCAGAAAAGTATGGAAGAAGACCAAAATTGTGAAGTAAAAGGAAATGGTAAAAAGAATATTGATTTTAAGCTGAGGGACCAAATTTGTAGTTTTCTCTAAATTCCTAATTCAGCCAATCATCCAATTGAATTGAGACAGAGACAGCTGCGGCGCAACGGGAGAGGAGAATTAGAACAAAAAGTAAAATAAATCAAATCTTACCGTAAAGTTATGGGTTGCTTCGATTCAGTACCTATTTGGTAAAGCTCCTAATTGGTGGGTTCCTGAGAATTAAAATCAGATTTATAATAATTTTTGATAAAAGTTAAAGGAGCGTATAATTAAAAAATTATAAGTCTCCTGATTATAATTAATTATTGATTTAGATTGAAATCAAAATTTAGAGTTTAATTCCTACCAAATAAAGGTTCACTTCAAAGGATAATTATCAACAAATGTTCATATCGTTTGTAGATATTGTACAAATCGTTCCTATTATTTCAAATTAGACATTTGCAACCTTATTTCAACATTTTCTTGCGGAGCTGGTCATTTTTATCTCGTTCTGTCAATTCCTTTCGTCAAATATGGATAATTGATATAAAATATCTTTATCGTTTGCCTTCATTGTGCAAATTGTTCCTATCATTTCAAGTGCATTGAATTTTTTCTCTCTTCCTACATTTTATTTCAATTTTACGATAAGAATCACCGACGATCAAATTTAAATTAGACTATCTATCTTTAGAAATTAATTAATATTAGATAACTGTAAGTACGTTCAACTTGATTTCAATCCATATAATACGTAGAAGATGCTCTTAGGCCACCAAAAGTTTCTCTAAACATTTTGGGCTTTGTATAGAGAGAAATAAAGAGAGTATGGAACTCTCATATTGTGAAATTTTCTGAGTTAATTAATTTTCCTTCTTTGTCGGTTTGTCTATTTTTCGTTTTCCCCATTTCTGTTTGTTTTCATTTCCACGATGCCCCTGTTTGATTTCTATTTTCGAGGTAGAATGTATTATGAAATAGTGATTTTTTGGAGAATGTGTGGTTAAAGAGTGAAAAAAAAAAATTTAAAATACTTATATAATTATTTTATGAGAAAATGTTTAATTAAAAATGAATTTTAAAAAAATATCTCAAAACAGGGGCGTTGTATTTGTTTGAACGACTTTTTACACGGTAGAAAAAGATATGACCATAATGCGTGTACTTAAAGAAGTCGGTGATCAATTCTTTTTTATTTGAAATTAATAATTGATGAATTGATCGAAAGCAACAACTTCAAATCGGATTACGATACAATAATTGTACAGAGTGCTCTCTCTCTCTCTCTCCATTTTTCTCCTTATCTCATCTTATAATTAAAGGTGGGAAATGATCGAGTCGAGACGGTTCAACCCATAGACACTCCTAAACAAGCTCACGTCTGTATCCTATGATCAACATGGCCCTTTGACTCGTGGGCCAAGCTGTTTAGGAGCCGACTCATTTTTCAAAAAATAAATTAACAAAAGAAGTTCAAATACGATTAATTTTTTAAAGAAATTAATGAAATAAGTAAAAAAAAAAAAAGAGAAAAAACTAGTCAGTCCATGAGCTTAAATGAGCCGACTCGTGTGCCTCACTAGTAGAGCTAGCTTGGCTCGTGAATAAAATGTGAGTTGAGTTGAGCCCGCAAGCCAACTAACAGCTCAACCCGTTTGACACCTCTAGATGTAACTCTACTAGAAAATATATTCAAAAATATACTTTGTGAAACAACAAGAAACTAATTTAGAGGGTGTTTGGTGGGGATTAAAATTAGATTTTTAGTAAATTGTGATAGAAGTTTTTGAAATGTGTGGTTGAAAGGTGTGGGGCCTTGATATGTGTGGTTGAAAAGTTGTAGGACCCGTGAAAAATGTGATTAATACTAATTGTTTGACTTTGATTTATATTAAAATCTGACTTTAATCAGAAACAAACGGGACCTTAGACTGTTTCAAATGGTTTTAAGTTGTTTTTACCCTTTTGACACATCAACTTTGCGGAAGTCGATCATAAATTCAATAATTCTCAACTCAATCTCAATCAACATCGTTCAACTGAAGCTGCATAGGCAAAAACAGACTTTTAAACGTCCTAACTTTATGCAAACACTCAATCGAGTTCAAGTTAAAATTCTACCTATATGTGTCAACTAGATTGTCAAATTATGCATGCTTAAACGAATGTGTTTGAGCCACATTATTTTGGAAGAATATATTTTAGAATAATCGATTGATGAAAAATATGTGATTGAAAAAGAAGGAAAAATTATTGATGTGATGAAAAATATTATTTTATTGAAAAATGTGTAGTTAAAAATGAGTAGAAGAATAAAAATAAAAAATAAATGTGACTCAAACAGGGGCTTCAAATTTGGCATTTTTTCCTTTTCATCGTATTTTCTCGAGTCAAGTTGCCCAATTCAAAATATTTTTATGAGTTATGCTATGTGTACATAGCCATGTACAAAAAGGGTTACATAATGGTCAAGTGGCAACCCCCTATCAAATGATCGCTTGTGTACTTGACTATGTACCCATAGCATTTCTCTATTTTTAATAAGAAATGTTCCTTGATCCCTTAATACAATCTATGGAGTCCATTTATCGTGTAAAACATACTTGTCAAATCAATAATTTTGCACAACTTTGGAGATAAATTCCCTCTATCTACACTCGCATTCAAAGGGGCATTAATTCCACGAAAAGGTCGAAAATAACTGCAAGGAAGGAACAAAGAGTAATTTCCTGAATAAAAGGACTAATAATTCAGCAAGATTTCATTTAATCAAAACTTACAGTACATAAAATGAATGTATGTTGTCAGCATATAGCAAAGTTCACTTACATTAGTATACGCCACTTTCCCGTCATCACAATATTGTTCTCTCTGTCAAAAGAGACGTATATTCGTCTTTAAAATCAAGAACCTTGTGGTCAACTTAGAGCACCATTCATATTTTAATTTGGCCATTCTATTAAGGTCCAGACAACGTAGTCGAACAGCACTACTAAAACTTATAGGTGGCAATAATAATTGATGGTAGCTGTGTAGACTACAATACCTTTAAGCTAAAGATGAGCTTGTGCATGTTCAGGTTTATGAGTATACTCGTAATCGAGATGAACAAAAGCACGCTCAATCTCCGGCAAAAGTTCGAGCTTCTCTTGCAAGGATTCTCCGATGTCATGAGCTTCTTGCAGGGGCATGTCAGCTGGCAACACAATATCCACCTCGACGAAATAGTGAGACCCAAAGGTGTATGCCCTTACAGTGTCGATGTGCCTTATGGATTTGTGGTGATTCCAGCATAGGTAAGTGAGTTTCTGTAGATATTCTGGTGCAGCTGATCTTCCAATAAGAGAGTTCACGTTCTCCAGCACAGTTAATGACCATGTTCGGATAGTGTACAATGCCAGCTGCCGAAGGTAGTAAGATCATAGTGTATCACAAATAAAATAATTGAACAAGAAAAAGGCAAAGATCTAAGTCGTATGGAGTCAGGAAAAGGAGAAATTACAGTAAAATAAGATGATATCACCATATAAAGACAATAAACTAAGCCTCATTCTCAATAAATTTGGGGTTGACCACATGAATCATTCTTCACCATAAATAAATTTATAAATAATAACTTTCAAGGTAAGCCCGTCAAGCATCTCATAAAGGAGAAATAATATTTAATGGAGGATGTCCGATCAAAAATTATATTCCCCTTGTGCATATCATACTATAACAGCATGTTCATTTAGATCATAACAAATTATAACAGCATGTTCCTTTAGATGCATTATTTTTCGCATATATGTGTGTGATGGCTTGACTGTGTTTGGTTATGTATACATGCATAAAAATTGAGAAGCAAATAGAATACTTTTTACTTACAATAATAGCTCCAACAGGGTCCATCCAGTCACTGAAATAGTTAGCCATGACTACAGCAGCGAGGCCAATGATGTTGGTGATAACATCAAAAAAGTGATCCTGGGCATATGCCTTGACAATCTCATTTGCAAACGTGCGGCAATAGACGAACAAAAATAGTTTCACCAGAGTCACTGAAAGCATAATGCCAATGACCCATTGCTCTTGCTCCTTTGTCAAATTGAATTTGTCATCCTGCACAAGCCCTTCTATTATAAAACTTTGAGAGACGAGCATTGAAGAGTCAGTATTTAAAGAATCAAGGATCAGCTCCAAGCAACCAAAGCATGGAACACTTCCTCAGTTCTCTAAATACCATGTTGATTCAGGTAGGGATCACTTACATCAGAAACTAATGTGCGCAGGGATTCCAGTATAATCTGCAGTCCTAAAGTTGCCATGACAGAAGCAAAAACAAGGATTCCCTACACATTATGTATGCAATGTAGATTCGTTACATTAACAGTAACATAGTCCATATAACGCATGAAAGAAATTCCAATGACAAAAATAATTTGCAACTCTTATTTGCTTTCAAACCACAGGAAAAGAGAACCAAACATTGATATAAAGAAATGCAGTTTTACATTATCCACAAAATATTTTGCAATATGCAGAAAATATATTTAGGCAATAGTTATGGTACATGGTAGATGAATTACCGTTGCCATTAAAGAACCACTACAGAGAACTGACTATCCTTTGACAATTGATCTAGGGAAAATTATTATTCAGCCCAAATTGAGGAAGATTTTATTTGATGACCCTTGATACTGCAAAAGATAAATGATCTCCATTGCCTTGCAAGCACAACAGGAAGTAATATTTACTCCCACCCATTAAATGTCTTACATGACTGTAACATATCTTTCGTCCAGCCTAAATGCATCTCCAGGGATGTTATGTCAGATGTCCCAGGAGTTCCACAATTGCATTTGCTCAAGACATTGAAGTAGGCATCCATGATCCCAAAATTATGTATGTTTTGGTCAAACTATGCAACCATTAAACCTCCTAAAGAGTTGCAAAAATTGATTCACTGTTACACGTCAAACCGCAATAATCCAGTGTCCACCTGTAATATTCACCGTCGAACCTTGCACAACCAAATTGAAAGGAAAGCAAGTAAAGCCAGATGACAATCCATTCTGGTGGAGGACAGGAGGAACATCAAAGAGGCCTGACAAAACTCGCTGGCCGACTGAAACTGTTCAGCTGCTGCTTGCTTTCTGATTCTCTTAATGTTCATTTATGTTACTGCATTAATTTTTCTTCTCCCCTCTGCAAGTTGTCAAGTTTTATGTTCCTTTAGAAGAAGACATGTGCTAGGTATGGTGGCCATTTAGGGCACTACTGTGTTTTGTCATTTTCAGGCAATGGGGGTCACAAGTCTTGCTATAAATATTATCAATCCTAAATTATGTGACAAGAGTCGCAAAAACGTCGAACGGATATAAAAGAATGTGCCATTTACAAAATCATATCATTCAGGATTATAATAAAATAAGATCAATAAAACAACAAAGTCACAGAAACAAACAGCCAGTTGAACCTTCATTCATTTAACAGAGGTTTATAATATACAGTCGAGATTCTTTCACTCCCCCTGTCAATCAGCTCAATCAGCTCACAACACTGGAAACAATCTTAAAATATGGACCAAGAAACAATGAAAGGGTCAATGCAAGATCACATGAAGATGGGCAAAGCTGCAAGTAGAAATAATTACTTGTCCCATTTAAAATAGACCTGTGAAGGACTAAATTTGATTCAATCAACATCACTTATTTGGAAAGTGTAAGCCTGAGCTTTTCTTTTGTGTGAAGTAAATTCAATTTCTTGTCTTAGGAATAAATTTGTTGAAAGAATAAGAGAACTATATGGTTTAATGCCGTGAAGATTCAGATTCACTGAAAAATGCAGTGTAGATCATAGCAGTTATTTTCCGAGAAACAAAAGCAAATCATATTCCTTATGAAGGAGACGCTGCTATCCGTACATTGAAATAAATTAAAATAAATTCTCACAGCCCATTATAAGGAATGAAAGGAAAAGGTAAGTAGCATGATTGTGAAAATGCGCAGTCTGATGAAAATAGTTATGACTGAAGTATAATTGTATGTAGATTATTTTTGGAATCAATGACTTAAAAGGCACTAACCAGAGGCTGCATACGTTTCTTTCCAATAGGATATTGATAAGGATTTGGCGTCTGCATGGAAAAAGCAGTAAACCACAGGATAAAACCAGATAGTAGATCAAGAAGCGAGTCTAATGTGGACGCAACAATGGCCAATGAACCACTCCTGATGGATGCATAAACTTTAGCTGCAAAAAGAAGCATATTTGCAACATTTGACATCCTGATGGCAATTGCTTCACTTCTAGCCAGCTTTTCCCTGTCTTCCTACAACCAAAACAAAAAGAATGTAACCCTGGTACCTTGTTTACCTCCTAATATCTGATAAATGATTTCATCAACCTAATGAACAAAGAAAAATCAAATTAAGGTTGTAAATATAAACCTTTGACGCTCTTGGTACAGAACCTC
Organism: Fraxinus quadrangulata; assembly: GCA_903798255.1. Taxonomy (NCBI): domain Eukaryota; kingdom Viridiplantae; phylum Streptophyta; class Magnoliopsida; order Lamiales; family Oleaceae; genus Fraxinus; species Fraxinus quadrangulata. Next base: position 11,217 of record CAIGRB010007506.1, on the reverse strand, counting down.
GCTCTGCTAGTACATCCATTTCATTGAACCCCTCCAGCATCTCTACCTGTTGCTGATAATACTCTGCAACATTATCTTCTGGACCTGTAACATCAAGGAAAGAAAGAAATGTATCGTGTGCAGTCCCTTGAAGGTGTCAACAGGCATCAATCACTAATCTTGGCTTCAATCAAACAATGATGGAATTCACTAAATATTGAAAATCATTTTTAAAATTTAAAACCTAACACAACAAGTAAACTCACAGGACACTTGTAGATATAATTAAAGTGAACAAAAGCATTAATTTGTCCAAAGTTGTGCAAGTACATGCCAGTAATTCTTAAGTCTTTTTCTACAGGTTAGCATTCGAATTCAACAAATGCCAATCTATAATATTTTCATTAAAAACAGTCATGAAAGCAAGAAACACAAAGAAGCCACTCACTAGAAATTAACAGAAGTGCTCATTTTTTCTCAAATAAAATACAAACAATTAAGCAAATGATAAAGGAAAAAAATAAATAAAAAAGTACCTCTTGCATTTTTTATATATTACTTATTTCGCTTGGATCTGAAGCTGTTGAGAACAAATACTACACCACTATAGTAGAAAAAAACAAAAACTAACCCAATTTATTCGTCATGAAATTATTCCAATGCGTTTTTAGCCCCATTAATGTCCCATAAACCCTTTCGCTGTCCACAATCATTAGACCCACCAAAAACTACTGAAACTAATGCTCTTACAGCAACACAGTACAAGAATAAAGAAAGAACAAAAAATATTCAGAACGAAACCACAGGCAAAGAATTAAAGAAAGGGAATCTGCACTGTTCCCGAAAGGGTATTCAAATTCGGGAAAACAATTACCCAAAACCCCAAGATAGTCATGGAGCCCACGAGGAGGTTTTTCTTTGTGCTCAGTAGATAAATGAAATCCTTCGAAGTTCAACCGCCATGAATGGTCACCGTTTCTTGTCTCCGGCAACAAAAGTTGCTCGTCGGAGCCGTCGGTATTTACAGGTTCCACCATTTCCCGTTCACTTTACACTTGCACTTGAGAAATATTGAATAATTCACTCTTAAGTCTAAATTGAAAGAAAAATGGGTAGAAGTAAATTTAGCGAAACTCGTAGGATTTTTAGGGGAATAAATGAGGTTGACGATGGCGGAACCAGAAAAGGAAAACTGAAGGTGGCTCTTTTGTGAATATTTTCTGCACTCGCGGCGAGTATGTTTGACGTACTCGCCGTGCTATTGGTTTGTTGATTCACGTAAAAGATTAATAAGGGGCCCGGGTGAAGTGAGTCAGATGTTAACGTGGCAGATCCAATGTGATGTGACTGGATTTGGTGGTGGGATACGTGAACGGTCTGGACGAGAATAGAAGCGATTTAAGCGAATTACGCAAGCGGATTATTATATCCAAAACTGTTTCTCTGAGCCATACAATTTCACGTGGTGTGGGTCCCAGCATGAATCGGTACCTACCTTGCATTTTTTGTTTAGAATATTTACCCTCGACAGATTTTTTTTTGAGATAATAATAGATGGGTCGTTCCATTAGACATGTGGTTAAAATGAATAAATTGTTGTTCAAAAAAATTGTTGTAGTTAAAAATCTAAAAAAAATTATCAAACAAGAAAATACGAGGACATAAATAATAGAGGAAATTACATTTATCCTTGTATTCTATCTTTCTATTTCAAAAATCAGAATTTAAGTTATCTTTTCAAAAATCGGGTACATACTATACCCCATCTTACCTCGCACCTTCCTACCTTATCATTTATTTCTTCTCCCATTTCTCATATCCACTCTCAATGCCTCTACTACAATGAGTTAAAAGGGTCACTCTTAACAGCATAGGGTATGAGGTGGTCACCTTCTTAATGTACATTTAATGTGTCGCAGGCTAGTGAAGTCAGAATTAATGCCTAGGATGTGATAATCTGGTTAAGGGATGGAGCCACGTGTCCTCTCATCCAATAATTATTATTGTATATGTAACACTATAAATAGATCCCCTTATTATCATTGGAGGGGATGAGAAATGTTATTCACAACTCATGTATTCCATCTTTATAAATATATCGTCTTTCAAGAGTTTATGGTGTTATTTTAACTTTAAACTTGATTATTTATCCATCGTTCATTATCGTACACATTTGTTTATATATTTACCATAGCCTGAACATATTAGTCTCGTGACGAAAAGCTTTTCCCACATTCAAACTCGTAACATGTTTAACTAATAACCCATCTACACATGTTGGAATTAGTATCTGTTGGCACATTTTTTATAGTCAACAATTGTAGCTTCTTGTCTCATATCACCACTAACAGCACCCATGGCTTGACACAGAGCCAAATGTATTGGTGGCGAACCTGATAGTGCTGCTATCGAAGTGCACACATGCCTCCCATCCCAAAAATGAACGATAATTTCCCATACCACACCATTGTTACTGGTCTCATCATTCTGAAACATTTGTAGTATCCGACCATTTTGGGCCCCACTTGTTGATGTAGAGTTTGTGAGGCCATTGTCGTTGATGGAATAGAGGTGTACACACGCTAATCCTAGTACACATTTGATGGCATCATTTAAATTGTGTTACAATCCCAAGAAGCTTCTCAAAAAATTAGGAATCTATTGTTGGAATGAGTTACAACGCGTTTTTGCTGTATTTCGGTGTATTTTTTAGGTAAAGATGGTGATGGTGATTGTGAATTTGGGGTGAAGGTAAAAGTGGTGGTGGATTTATGGTGGTGGCGATGATTTGGATGGTGCCAACGATGGTAGAGTGGGATGGGATGAGATGGGATGGGTGGGTGGGGTTAAAGTGAAGAATAGTTGTGATCGATTAATTGGGATAATGTGTGGTCAATAAATAGTTTATGACATAATAAAATGTGTATTTACGATTAAGCCCTTGTTTAATTCTCATTTTTTTAAAATACATTTTCTCTATTTTTCTTTTTAACTACACATTTTTCAATAAAATAATTTTAAATGCAACTCGAAAACTTTTTCTTTATTTTAACCACATATTTTTCATCAATTTACTAATTTAAATGCATTCTACACAAAAAAGAGTCTCAAACAAGCCCTAAATATATAATTGTGACCCACAAATTGTGTTTGGTGATTATGAACTTTGGTAATTTTTTATTAGTACATGATCATGATCATAAATTGTGTGATTGTTGTGACGTGACATGTTTGATTAAATACATATCACAAATTTCATCTGATGTCACAAATTGTGACCACCTAATTTTTGAAAAGATTTTATCAAGTTTCTTAAATTTGAAAGTGTATCTTGAAAATGTGGTTGTTATGTATTTTTACCATTTTTGTTTAGTGTTTAAATTTGTTAATTTGACACGATCGTAGTTATATTAGAGGTTAAAATTGGACTTGGGCTATATATATAAAATTGTAGTTAGTGGATCTTAGTTGGGGCTAGCATTGACTACAGCTCGCGCTTGGATTTATCTTTATCTACAAGTGTTATTCACTTATCTTCTAACTGTTTATTTACACTTTATAAATATGCTTTTATTTTTTATTATTATATTACTTTGTTTTCGGGGGGGCTGGTTTTGTGAGTGTGTAGATTATTTTCCTTACCTCTTTCTACTTTTTGTATTGTCTTGTGTAGAAAGAGTGTAGATAAAGAAGGGAGGACTTCAGGAAAAAAGTTAGTTTCTTAATAAATTAAGTAAAAACTATTACCACTTGCTTAGTTTAGTTTGAAAAGAAACTTGATGTTGAACACATGGGCGGCTTCATTTGGCGTATTGAGAAATTCTCTAGTGATTCTGTTTTATAGCACCCATTTTGCCCTCATTTGAGAGGAATAATAATTTTTCGAAGAAAGCGTGATTAAAAAGAAGGAAAATTTTAAGTTTACGTATAATATTATTTTGTTGAATAATGTATGATTGATAAGAAGATAGAGAAAAATGAATTATAATTTAATGTTTAAATAAGAAAAAATTAACTTTTTTTGAATTTTCTCAAGGAGGCTGACAAACTTTTTTTCCTTGTGTTTTCTCCATGCCAAAATAGCTGTTTGAAGGTACAATTGCAATTTGATAAAGAATATTTTTTTTAAAAAAAATCTAAATACCTATTTGTATGTTGGATTAATATATAAATGTGCTTATATATGGTGATCATAATTTTGAAATTAATTTGTCGGTGAAGGCCAAAAGAGAACTCGTGATTATAGGGAATATATATCTTTTATGAATGAGAGTGGAAGGACGATCTTGACAATTTTTAAGTTTTTAGATGAGATTGTTCAATATAATTTTAGAATTAACAATCAATTCAATGCATTTATTAAAATTGTGCATATATCATACTTTTAATGAAAAATGAATTTTTGATTTTCACGTGGAGGGAATCATTGAATAAATAATGTGTTCCTAGATCAAGGGTTTTAATGATACCAGTACATAACACGTGCAATGCACATAATTTTGTATATATGTTGTGAGATTTTTTCTATTCACATATAACAATTCTTTTAATTTTTGAGAAAATTTCTAAAAGTATTAGAATTGTTGATATCTAAGTACTTAAATGCCAATAAGGATACAATTCATATATGTAAAGCCATTTTGCACATTATCCATAAGAAAATAATGTTGAACCTAACATCTTAGACTCTATTTTTGTGTACTAAATTTAAAGATAAATTAACGGTAGAAATTATTGAATAATTCGAATAGCATAACAATACTTTGTTCAATCCATGTTAGCGTGTAAGGACGCAAGTGAGCCCGGTATCTGCTGGCCCATGTTTTATCGTCAACAATTGTAGCTTCTTGTCTCATATCACAACTAATAGCACCCGTGGCTTGACATAGAGCCAAGTGCATTGGTGGCGAACCCGGTAGCACTGCTATCGAAGTGCACACATGCCTCACATCCCAAAACTGTGCGCTAATTGCCCATACCACACCACTGTTAGTGGTCTCATCATTTTGAAACCGTTGGAGTATCCGACCATTTTGGGCACCACCTGTTACTATAGAGTTTGTGAGGCCATTGTCGTTGATGGAATAGAGGTGTACACCCGCTAATCCTAGTACACATTTGATGGCATCCTTTAAATTGTGTAACAATCCCAAGAAACTTCTCAAAAAATTAGGAATCTATTGTTGGAATGAGTTACAATGCGATTTTGTTGTATTCCAGTGTGTTTTTTAGGTGAAAATGGTGGTGGTTGTTGTGAATTTGAGGTGAAAGTAAAGGTGGTGGTGGTGGTGGCGGCGATGATTTGGATGGTGCCAACGGTGGGATGGGATGGGATGGGGTGGGGTGGGGTGGAGATGAAGAATAGTTGTGATCGATTAATTGGGATAATGTATGATCAATAAATAGTTTATGACATAATAAAATGTGTATTTACCACTAAGCCTTTGTTTAATTCTCATTTTTTCTAAAAGTACATTTTTTTCTATTTTCTTTTTAACTAGACATTTTACAATAAAATAATATTACGTGTAACTAGAAAACTTTTCATTTATTTTTAACCACTTATTCACCATCAATTTATTATTTTAAAATACATTCTACACAAAAAGAGACTCAAACAAGGTCTAAATATATAATTGTGATCCACAAATTGTGTTTGGTAATTGTGAACTTGTGTATTTTTTTATTAGTACATGATCATGATCATAAACTGTGTTTGTTGTGACGTGACATATTTGATTAATTTATGTCACAAATTTCATCTAATGTCACAAATTGTGATCACTTGATTTTTGAAAAGATTTCTTCAAGTTTCTTAAATTTGAAAGTGTATCTTGAAAATATGGTTATCTTGAAAAATTTATGGTTCGGGTATTAACTTTGCCAAAATCAAAAATAAGGTACTAAGTTTCAAAATTGTAAAAATCAAGTTTTTATTTATTAATTAAATATTTAATTGTAATATAATATAATTAACTCACCTCCACAACCCTTACTGCTCCGATGACGGTTACGGTGGCCACTCTACTACGGTGACTATTCCGACGACCATTCCGGCGATCGGTGATTGCTCCGACAACTTTTTCGGTAACCGTTCTGTCGCCGCTTAATTTCCACGACTGCTCCGATTCCGACAATTGTTAAGGTCACAATTATATGCAATTTTGTCACAGATATCTTATTAAGTAGTTAAAAATTTAATTTTAGGTCACAACTTATCAAATTAATTGATCACAGATTATTTCGAAGTCATAAATCCAAAAATTTATTGGTCACAATTGACTCCATTGGTTACTGATAAAAAAATTATAGGTCACAAATTTTTAATTGGTCACAAGTTAAAAAAATTATAAGTCACAGAGATCACATATTTCCAAATTAGTTGGTCACAAATTATATTTTTAGTTACAGATTATCGAATTTTAAGGTCACGGTTTAACAGTTGGTCACAGACACCCAAACATCCGTCCCCGATCCCAATCCACCACCAATACTTGGTCACAGACCAACCAAATAGTTGGTCACAAACACTCTTCGCCGTCGTCGCTGCAACCATCCACCAACAATAACAGTAACCACAGATCACAGCCCAAACCACTAACACACAGCCATACACCAACAACAGCCACACACAGATCCGCCCCACACCCACATATCCGCTAACACACCTACAAATCACAAAAATAGCCAAGGCCACCACCGCCAATACGCACGCATAGCCAACCCTCACCACAGATCCACCAACACCACAACCTCCCCGCACCAGTCACCACCATCACCAACACGCACGCCAACACGACCGGTGTCATCTACACACAGAGCAAAACCCACAATCATTCTACGCACATCACCCACTGCCATTCGCAAGCACAGTTCTGCATCCACTACCACCACCGCCGCACCCACCCGAAAAATAGATATGCATGACTGCATCCTTCAACTCAACCATCGCACCACTCAATAAAAAAAAGGACAAACGGTTGGATCTACGACTGGATCTTCTCACTGGGAATCTGGGGAAATGCATTAAACTGTGTAACCGTGTCCATCACTTCGCCGACGAGAGAAAAGGGAGAAATCAGCGACTGAGATGAGAGAAATAGGTTGAGGGTAGAGAGAGAAAATGGGAGATAGAGATAGAAGAGTGACGGGGTTGGTGAGAGAGAGAGAGGAGGGGGGAGAGAAATGTGAGAGAGTGGAGAGAAAGGTGGTAGTGGAGGTGACGGGCGGCTGGTGAAAGGGTGGAGAGAAATGAAATGGATTAATGTTGGGTTTGGATAGATTTATGGTTTTATATATAAAATAAAATAT
>CAIGRB010007505.1:0-11529 GCA_903798255.1 Fraxinus quadrangulata | reverse complement strand
TCCCCCTTTCTAAATATGTCATTGAAATATGTCCCCTCTTGATAGAGTTTATCCTTTATTTTGGGTACCTAAATCCACTCCTACTTAAGCTCATTATATGACTTGATTTTGATAGAGCAAATTATAAAGGTCTACTCTTAATTATCAAGGCATGTCACTATGGTCTAGTTGTCTTAGGACTTGTTTGGTATGATTTTTGAGAAGTCAAAAGAAACTTTTGAAACTTAAAAGTTGTTTTAAATCTATTTTGTTAATTTTATGAAAGTGTCCCCTTTAATTAAAAGAGTTTTTAGAGGAAACTGACTAACGTGATTTCCTCTAAAACCTCTTTTGGAAGAGAACCATTTCAGAAATTAGTTTCTAAATACTAATTAAGAAGCTCTTCCATGAAGCGTAAAAACAAAAGCAGAAGGTCTATCAAACGAGTTCTTAGATTAATGTAGATTTTGTGAGCAATATAAAGAGAAGAATAAATTATGTAACATATTCTAAATTTATTGAAATTGAAAATCCACTCCTAAAGTTTAAGAACATCCCATCAAGATTATGTAATTTTATGATCTATTGCTGCCTATAGACCATAATATTGTTTTATGGATATTTAGCCCTTGTTTCATTTTAATGTTTGAAAATCACTTATTTTTCACACTCATTTTCAATTATACATTCTCCAAAAAAATATTTTCACATTTCTCCATAACTTTTCGAATTATCAGCCTAAAAAAATCTTTATCAAACAAGCAGTTGAAGAGACAAGTTTTGCTCTTATTTTGGGAAAGTTAGGGAGGGAAAAGATATAAACTATCTATTAAAATGTTGAATAAACAGAAAGTGCTATTTTTCACTAATTTTATGACATATTTTTTCTACGAATGTAGTTTTTCATTTTCTCTCTCTCTCAAATTGTAGACACGAGACAGTTTTCCCAATATCACTGTATATTATTTTTTAACCCCTGTTTGTTTTTGCGAATCAAATTTTTAGTAAATTTTATATAAAAAAAAAGAAGGAAAAATTCGTATATGCCCCAATACAAAATACTAATTCCTTGTGGTGGTGATTTTTTTAAACAAATACTAATTACAATATTAATTATTCTTAAATATATTAACTTCCAAAAATATAACCCAAACCACATTTTGTAATTGAAAGAATTTGAATTCAGCCAAATTCACGTTCTGCATTTAATGACTTATATTTTGAAACATCTTCTGCAAATATCGTTCAGGAAACATTTTTTAGAATGGGTTGCCAAATTTCAATTTCTATTTCACACCAGGTATATTTAATTCTTCCTTCGAAATCTTTTAAAAAACGGGGGAAACATACCTTAATTGTGATAGTTATGATGGTCATAACTAACGAACATCAATCAAACAGTTACCCAACCAAAATTAAAATAACCAAAGCCCAACCTTAAATGTTGAGAACAAGGGATACAACTCTATAAAAGAAAATCAATTTCCATGACCAGTGAAGACAATAAGTTACAGACACAATCACCAATAATAATTCACGGTGTGAAAATCTTAAAAATAGTTGAGAGAAAAGAATAAGAAAAAAATTTAAATCACTCAAGACTTGAGAGACTCGTTGAAATCAACCCAAACCATGCCCACAAAGCAAACGAACAAATAAATTTAAGTGGAACTTTTCCAAGTAAACTGACCATTTCACTATTTTCCTTTATTTTTTCTCTGCCACTTAATTCAGATAGTTTATTGAATCTGCTGAATTTAGGAACGAGGAGATAATTAGTTGATCACTCCATTCACATCACTGTCAGCGATGGAGGAGTTGTCCACCTTTGGCGGGGCTGAATACCTCCTAGGTCTGGCCGGTGAAGATGGGAAAGAAAGGCGCTTCTTTGCAGGACCCGGTGTTCCCTTTTCCAGTGTTCCATTTTCCGTTCCTAATGGACTTGACAACCTCGACTTGGCCTTTGCCGACTTAGTCTGTGCCATGTAAGTAGGCACCGATGGAGAGCTCGCCAAGCTTTCATCGTCTCTCACAGACGACCCTGCAATGCTGTGCCTCCTGTTCCTCTCTGACTGCATGCTGAGCATACTCCTGGAGTCGTCATCTTGACTTATTGCACTCGATCTTGGGCTTGCCGGCTTCAATTTTCTGGCGGTTACTGAAGATGTCACCTTTGAAGGGGGAGGTGCAGGGGACTGATGACTAGAAGGATGACCAGGCTTTTGGCTGACCTGTGAAGATGGATTATCGGAGTTTAGCTGATGACGAGCAAAAGACTTGGTTATTTCTCCTCCAATGCTTGAACTTTTGACAGATAACCTGTCACTGTTAAGTTCTTTCTCAGCCGTGCTTTCGGACTCCCATGGCCGGGCAGCCATCCATCTTTCTAACCAGCTCCAACCCCAGTGAGGATTAGTTGGATCCATAAACAGTAAGTTAGGAGATCTTGAGGACTTCTTCCAGGTTTGCTGTCAAGTCGAGAAGGTTATAATTAAAACCAAAAACCACAATGTCTTATGCTACCAAACATCTATTTTACAAAACCTCCAGGCTGGGAATCGACAAATTTGGGCCAGTTCTGATAATACTGATCAAGTCAAGTAACATGACTCGAGATTATGGCAGGTGCAATTAGCCAAGTAAAAGTGAAATGTACATTATATGCTTATTCTTCTATGCAATAAGACAATACTTCAAAGTAAATAATGTACCAAGAAAAATGGGAGATCTATTATGAGCATCAAATATATTACTTATCACTTGCTGAATATTGTAAAACGTCAATAAATAGGCAATTATAAGAAACAATAAGAACTTGATTGGGATGATAGTAGGTCAGTGTCAATGCCAAGGAAATAATGCAGCAAGAGAAAAAGCACTTTTACAATCTAATTAAAGAACGTGCACAGTCAACATGAGACATAGTTTCTTTTAGATTTTACAAGGGCAGTGAATTCATATGGGCCCTCAGATATTCATTTTCCTTCTTTTCTTCAGAAGGCTGAAAACGTGTGAAGGAGATTTTAAGTAGAAGTACCTGATGACTGTATGAATAAGCTAGTGCTTTTTCTCGTCTCATAGCTGCCTCATACTTTTGCAGCAAACTTGCCTCTATTTGCTCTTTTGATTGTAGACTATCATCCCACTCCTCTCCAATCTGCAGAAACATTTGAATATTATATCTAGAAACTTCAACAAAATTCAAGAATGGTTAAATAAATTTAATCATCAGGAAATATGCTTGTTTTCTGAAGTGACAATATTTAATATCAAAATATAAACAAGATTCTGACCCTAAGCTTTTAGTCATAATTTTTCCACCATTTGTCTGGAGGAAACCTTCAGCAAGATTTTATTTGCACTATTTAAAACATACACCAAGAAATACCCAGTAAGCCTATAGAACAATCAACTTCTAAGCTTCTGAAACAAATATATATAAACTATACAAGAGAGTGAGACTAAACATAAAAACAAGAAGAAACTAAGCCTTACCCAACAAATTACAGAGACTGATCAAATATGAATTTAAACTAAACAAATGACATCAACCTGCAGCAAGGTTATTTATTTATTTATTTTGTCCTCCATAAAATTTATTTGAGAAAAATATGCCTAGACTGATGGAGTGGAATTAAATTAATTCTTGTATAACAGATGCATTAGAGTCATACTTAAAGCGAAGTAATTCTTACTTCGCAATCAAAATAAATAACGACTTTCAGCGTGTACTTCTAAGTAAACCTTTAAGTTAGCCAAACATGCTAATAATTGTTTTATGGATTTCACTAAAGATGATGGTATTAAAAAAAGAACCAACCCTCAAGCTTTCAAGTTCTTTCGCGCGGTTCTGTAGAAGCTGTCTCTGGAGTGCACGGTTTTCCTCTGACATTTTGAGCCTTCTCGACTGAATCTGAGAATGCACGCGCGATAGATTTTGCATGCATTTCAGAGTGTTTGCAGTTTGCCTTTTGACGGTTGGCCCATCAACAAGTGATTTTAGTCTGACAAGTCCTCTCAGCGCCCGCAATGCTCTCCGTGCCTGAAAGTTAAGAGACATCAATGGCAAACCTACACTTTATTTCCCTCCATATTGAGACTTGTATTTAATAATGGAATAGATTAAAAATTGCAAAATGTAGAAGTCATCTGATGCAAATCAGACCGAGAGCAGCCAACACTTTTTTTACTAGAATAACTAGCGACTACGAGCGATATATATCCAAAAGTTAGAAATGTCTGAAAAAAAAAGTTTTACACGATTTCCAGAAAAATGTGTCAATGTATCATTAGCCTTGCTGTTGAATTTTGTGACAAGAAAAACAAAAAATAATGTATACCTGAGCTTTAATTGATACTTAGCTAAAACTCTTGATGTTAATAAACGTGATGTTGTTTGGCACTTCATAATTTTTGTGGCCGTGCCTCAAGCATCATAGCCATATTGCCTTATTTTTTGAAAACTAATACAAAAATAATGCATAGGTGGACCTCAACAAATGCTTGGACTAAACTCTCGATGGTGACAAAATGATATTTTTTTAGCCAATTTCATCAATTAAAAGAACTTATTTGAGCTTTGGTTTCATTCTTACTTTTGACCCGAAATTTTCTTCGACTCTTCCTAATTATAAATACTCATCCACTCAAACTTTTGACACATATTTCGGACAATTCATTACAGTCTGTAAGTGTTAAACGATGTTATTCTATAATTTCAGCAATATTATTCTATAATATTTGCTTAACTAGAGAATTGTGGATGACTTAACGCGCAATACTATGCATCTGAGAATGGTATAGTAACAACAAAAAGCTAAACCTCATTGCCAATAAACTTGAGATAGGCTTCATGAATCATTTTTTGCCACTCCGTTCAATCTTAGCACTTCATTTACTGAAATACCCAATGCCGTCAAATCTTTTAGCAACCATTCTCGGCTATGTTAATTTGGTGTACCTCCCCCACTTATTAACCCATTTAACTGAAATTGATTGCTCTTGTAAAATAGAATCTCTTTAGGCAAGTACAATGCATGTGAAAAAAAAGAAAGTAAAATGCATGTTTTTTTCCCTCCATTTACTCGATTATCTTTTTTCCATCCTGATAAATGTTAACATCTGTCCTGTCAAGTTGACTGGAGGAAGAAGAAATATAAACATTCATTTAGTAGTGTACCAGGTAACCTCGGAATGCTGTCTGGATTTTGATTGCTGCCACTTCCTCCTTTGGTTTTCCTGTGAATTGAGTCACCGAAGTCAGTCGGACTACCTCTGCTGCAGCCTGTGCGGCAGCTACAGCAGCCTCAGCTGCTGCAGCAGTAGCAACTACAACAGAATAAGCATGTTTTGTCTGCTCATTCTCCGCTTTCGTCAACTTCACATCTTCCTCATCTTCCAAAGGAGGAAGCGGATGAGGATTAGATACTTGGATAGTCTCCGGATTTGGAGAACTCGAAACTGGTGGCTTATCTTCCTCGACCCATTTCTTCTTTGATTTACTCGCTTTCTGAAATTATATACCAAAATATCAAACCCAAAAAACCTATATCATCAAACAATTAGGCATGTTTCATACAGTCCAATCCAATACTACACATCGAACATGCCCTTAAGTTATAGCCAGATGAACCAAGTGGTCATTCAAACAAACCTGCGCTTTCTTTTTCTTAGAATTTGGGGTAAGAGCCTTTTTTACTGAAGAAAACCAGCTTCCTTTCCTCCCCATTTATTTATTATTCCTCGATTTGTCCTATCCGGAGACAAAACAGTATATTTACCATAAGCAGATGTATAGATATGTCAAAACAAAATTAAAATAACCAGAATCCACAATAAATTGTAATTAAATTCCCACTCTATATCTCCAAACAAGTGTCAAATCTGAACGCCACCAATGTCTTCGAACTACCACTTTTAAGTTTTGATCATAATCCCACCATGAAAATTATATATTGCTTTAATCCATTTTAGTTTCACCTACAATTCTCCGTAATTATAAGGATACTTCACTTAGCATCAAAATACATTAGATGCGCAATGGTTGAAAAGTCAAACAGATAAATTTCCAACAAACTACATTCAAACTTAAAAGAAAACGAAGAAATACGAAATATTTACAAGAGATTACAAATTACCTGAAAATGGAATTTATCGGATCTCCCGGAAGCTTTTATACTGATTATTTTCTCCTCGTAGCTCTGTCCATTATATATAGAGGCAGAACAAAACAAGATAAGAAGTTGGCGCCCTCTACTATTTCTTGGTGAGCATATTTTGAAGTGTGTGCAGCTGTGTGTGAGAGAAGTAGAAATGTAGAGAGAGAAATAGAGTGCAAAACCAGATCTGCAAAACCAATTCAACGATGGAGAACATGAAGAGCAAGAGTAACAGCTGGTTTTGCAAGTGTGGAACCTACCTTTCGAGCTGCCCCGTGTGGACCCCACATTGTCATCAGTATATTTCACTTCCAAAATTTTTAATTTGTTTTTATTTTTAATTTATGAACTAACTCAAAAATTGCACCATTGGCTTCCAAACTATTAACATATTTCCCTGTTAGTCCTCAGACTTTAAGTAAGAACAAGTTGGTCATTAATATTTTATTATAGCTGCATAGTGATCAGTTCACGGAAATTGAACCATGCAAATCTACGTTACAAATCATACATGTGACCCTCGTGCGTCTAATTTTATATTTTCAGTTCGGATAGATGTATAAAAAGTTAATGTTAGACATGTTTTTTATATAAACGAAATGTGACACTTTAACGGATATTTTGGATGATTTCTATTGCTGTAAATTTGTGTTTTGGGAAAAGTGAAGAGTTCAGTCAATCAAGGGGATAATTAGCACAAAATGTCATCATCATTTACACTAATTGCTCAAATCATTTCTATTGTTTTAAACTTGGCATTTGCACCTCCATTTCTACCTTTTTTTAAAGAGTTTGTTATTTTCGTCTCATTTCGTCAAATATGAAAAAATGGTGTGAAATGTCATTTTTCATTGCGCAAATCGTCCTTATAGTTTCAATTTTAACATTTGTATTCTCACATCGATCAATCATTGCACACAAAGTTCTTATCATCAATTTTTCCATTAAAGTATTGTAAAATGATTAATTTACCCTCATCTTTACGTAATCAGATAGTACAGAAAGAAAAAATATATATAAAAAAAAGAAATAGTTACATTCAAAGTCCTAAAATTTTCAAATAGTGCAAATGAGTCCCATTTAAAATAATTTAATACACACTAAAAAATTTCATCTTCCCAAAAAATAAGATTTCTTTTTCTTGTAACTAAGTTTGAATCAAAATAAATAGGATTGGGGTTTGGATTAAAATCTTGAATGAATTCTTTAATGGAAGAAGAATCCAATTTTCAGACGTCATTTTGTGAGACAAAAGAAACTTGAACAAAATCAGAACAAAATTTAAAAGCTGACATGGTGTAATAAGCAACGAGAAGATAAAAACAAGAATTCACTGAAAAATGGTGGTGATGGCTAGGTGCAGAATTTGATGTGGAAGCAGCACCATTTATTTATTTTTGTTTTTCTATTTTTAATTTTTCTTACTTTTTTTATACTTTTAATTTTCTTTTTAATTATTTCACTAAATGATGGTAGTGGGAGGGTAGGGATGGAATGGGAGTAGGGGTAGGGTAGGTGGGATTAATTTGGGAAGATTAAATATTGTACTTTTATTAATATGTTTTAAATTGTTTTACGAGATACTCGTTTTTACTTATTTATTTATTTATTATTTGTTTGTTTATTTAAATATGAGTTTAAATTAGTCAATTTACAATGATTTAATAAAGAAAATAGATGGTAATAACTTTTTACAGAAAGAAATGTCGATCTAGGGACTTAAATATCAAAATTGAAATAATATGAACGATTTGCACTATGAACGCAAACGACAAGAAAGTTTTGTGCCAATTATCCATATTGGACAGAAGAAATTAACGAAATGGGACAAAAATTACCAATTCTAGAAGAAAAAGTTGAAATGGGTGCAAATGCTAAGTTTGAAACAATAAAATAATTTGCGTAACGAGTACAAACGATTACTACATTTTGTGCAAATTATCCCAATCAAATTGATTGTGTTACAAAATAATTATCTAATAATTTGGCTGTCTTTTCATAATTGAAACAAGGACAAGATCATTATTAACAAGACAATTGGTCGAGGAACGCTAATTAGTTGGACATAATTTAAATTATTTGGTCGACTAGTAATTTTTCTCTTTACATTATTAAACAACTTTTTGTATCTCGTAAATTATTTGGACCAAAATCGATTGATTAACAGCTTCATCTTATAAATCACATTTGATAATTTTTTTAGATCCGAACATAAGGTAAAAGAAATAACCGAATGAAAGTTGTAAACTTTTAAATTTAATTTGGTTTATTTCTTTTTTAGTTTTTACTTCGAATATTCGACCCTTGTTTGGTACTATTAAAATGAGTTCCACAACTTTCAATCACATATTTTATCAACTTTTATCAAAATTTACTAAAAATCTGATTTTAATCCCTACCAAACACTGGCTGAGTTTTGGTATTGAATTTAGATTGTTAGATGTAATATAAATTTCAAAATTTCATTCCAGAATGTAAATAAATATAAATTCTTTTCATTAGACGTGTTTGGAGAAATGTCAATTTGATGGCCCTAATGCTAAAATTAAAATGATATGGACGATTTGCACAATGAAAACAAATGGCATGGACATTTTGCAACAATCACTCACATTTGATTGAAGAAATTGACGAAATGAGAAGAAAATGACTAATTTTGTAAGAAAATGTTAAAATAATGGTGCAAATGTCAAGTTTGAAACAATATGAACGATTTGCGCAATTAATGATGACATGTTTTATTAATTACCCTATATATTTATATATATTTAGTTAGCCTATTTTAAAATTAAGAAAGTGAACATTATACACAAAATAAACATCGTGCAAACATATCTGTCTAATTGAATGTAACCATTCATATATATTAAATTTATTTTAAAAAAAATGTTAAGGGATAAATCTCATATTAGTTCATTACCAAAACATAGATCAATATACAATGAATACGGGCTAGTCATCTTAATAAGATTAACATTTTAAGTTGAAAAAAGATTTGATATGGTATTAAAGCTCATTAAACTGAAACGTGCAATTCCATCTGGTTAAGATTTAAAGATAAACATATGAATTTGAAGATTGATTTGTTCAAATGAGTCACCATATTGCTGAGACGTGTTAAGAGATAAATGTTATATCGATTAATTACCGAAATATAAAAAGAGCACATGAATTTAAATAGTAAACCACGTTGAAATAGTCGCTACGCCAACGTTATGATGTCTTCTACTTGAAATAAATCAATTTTATATTATGTTTCATTTAAATTTTGAATTGCATAATATGAATTGTAACTTCGATTTGTTTTCACTTGAGTATGCAATTGATGCAACGCCACTTCATTTGAATTATGAGTAGTATTTAAATTAACTTTAAATTATTTTTTAAATTATTTATTTTTCCAAATATAATTTTGTAGTTGACTGATTTTTTAGGTTTCTTTAGTTTCAAATAGTTACCAAATCTTTATTTGCGTTTAAATTATTTTGACTTTAAAATTATTTAGTTTTTAACATATAATTTTCTGAAAAGTATGTTCTTTTAAGACATAACTTTAAATACATTCAAACATGTTCCAATGCTAAAGATTATGGTATCAAGCCCTTGTTTGACTTAAATTAAAATAAAAAAAATTTAGTAAATTTTAATAAAAATTGATTAAATGTGTGATTGAGAAATAGTGGTCCCATAAAATTTATGATTAAAATTAATTATTAAGTATAAATAATTATGATTTTTATCAACTTTAATCTACGTCAAATAGGGACCAAGAATAAATTTTTGAAAAAGAAAAAGAAGTTGTGTGTGACTGATACAAAGTACACTTGGAAGTTAATCGAGTAACTACTAATAGTATTCAATTTAAACTGAATAACCATCCAAATTGGATAAACTTCCCAAATCATATTTGTGTAAGAACGCCAAAACCTTATAGGGGTCTAATCGAATTTGAATTTTAAGTCAAGCAAATATCCTAATTATTTAAGAACACTAACAAGTAACAACTTCCATGTCTATATAAACCCTCGTTCTATAACCTTTTACATACTCATTAATTCTTCCTGTTTGGATACTTTTTCTCTCCTCCTCCTCAACGCGAGTTCCTTTTGTTCACCTATCTATATTTTTTTTACTATATTTCAACAAGTTCTGTGTTTGTTAAGTCTCTATCTTATTTTTTCAGAACGTAATCAAGTTTTGAAGCAATGTTTTCAAGGTATTTAGTCCCAGTATTGGGACTTCTGCTCATATATGCATCAGAATGGGAACAAGACTTAAAGTTGAACATGCTATACAAGGATCCAAACCAGCCCATTAATACTCGCATTAAGGTTCTCATGGACCAAATGACCCTCGAAGAGAAAATTGGCCAGATGGCACAGATTGATCGCCGTGCAGCCACTCCAGAGATCATGGGAGATTACTCCATCGGCAGTCTCCTAAGCGGTGGTGGGAGCGTGCCGCGTGAAAAAGCCACTGCTGCTGAGTGGATGGATATGGTGGATGGATTTCAGGCAGGTTCTTTATCTAGCAGACTTGGGATTCCTATGATTTATGGGATTGATGCTGTTCATGGCCACAACAATGTTTACAAAGCTACCATATTTCCCCACAATGTTGGCCTAGGAGCAACTAGGTCAGTACTATAATCTTGTAATGAATTGAGTTGTGCAATATCTTAATTACAGCGTGTCTGTTTTCTTTTTTCATTATGCAGAGATAAAGATCTTGTGAAGAGGATTGGTGCTGCAACTGCCCTTGAAGCCAGAGCTACTGGCGTACCTTATGTCTTTGCTCCATGCATTGCGGTACACAAATATTCCTCTTGCAGTTTTGTAAAACCTTAAATTTTCACAAACTAATGTGAGTTCAATTCTACAATTAATAGGTATGCAGAGATCCAAGGTGGGGAAGGTGTTACGAGAGCTATAGCGAAGACCCTAAAATTGTTCAAGATATGACAGAAATCATTCCAGGTTTACAAGGAGATATCCCTCCCAATTCACCAAAGGGCGTTCCTTATGTTGGTGGAAAGTAAGTATACTTTCTGAGTAATTCGTGCACTCCAAATGCAACGTACCAAACAAGTACACTAACATTGCATAATTGATGCATTGTTGGAAATTTCTCTAATGTGATTCTTTTTCTTTGTGTATGTACGTGAAAAAGTACTAAGGTTGCGGCTTGTGCAAAACACTACGTTGGAGATGGTGTAATGCGGACATCAGATTGATTTATTTTATTATTGGATTATATTAATTATGTCTTCATTTTATTGGGCTTGTCGCAGCGGGCTGGCCCAAGGCCCTTTTACGCATTAGGTTTTCTCGTTTTCTTCTATTTATATGAATTGTATTGAACATTGAAGGCAGTTGATGAATATGATGAATTA
>CAIGRB010007494.1:110151-125609 GCA_903798255.1 Fraxinus quadrangulata | reverse complement strand
TTTTTTAATTTCATGAAAGGGATATCATTTTAAAATGTCACACATGTCACCCAAAATTTGAGGATGAGCCCTAAAGGGTATTATGTGTTAAATGGAACTTGCCAAGCTGAGGAAGTGTACTTGCCTATCCAATAAGTGAAACATTACAAAATGTCTAATTTATGGACAGTTTTGATCTAGTATCCACAATAGGCATGGACTATAATGTCCATCGTGGATGTTGCCACGTGCATTTGGTGTTGCCACGTGGGATTTTGTAACGCCAACGATGAGCATTATAATACATGCTCACTGTGAATATTAGATCATTTATGAATTTATGGGTTGCAATAATAAAATATTCATGTTTAAATACTGAATATTAAGAGCAAATTGAGATTATATGGGTGAAAAATGAAGTTTATGGAGTTACAAAGTAGAAATTACCGTCGTTATGGAATTTGCGAAGTAAAGAAATGTATGTATTATATATATAATGGATAGTATGATCGAAAATAGACTTTCTATTTATATCTATCTATATAAATATATGAATTCCTTGTGAATTCTCGACAAAATAATTCCTCAGTCCAGCCTTGGCACGTTCCATGACCCATTTTTTTATAATTTCATCGCTTTATTCACTTTCGTTGGTAAATTAAAATTTACTGAAATAGCTTTGTTAATGTTATTGAAAAAATCCTTTCACAATATGGAATTAATTTCTAATTATTATTTTAATAAGAAACATAATTTCTTGAAGGTTATACTTTATTTTTTCAATGTTTCGGCATCTGGCGAAAGAGGCATGCTAATAGAACTTTGTAGAGAGCAAGACGACAATTTTATGGCAGAAAACAATGTGTGATATTCTATGGGCTGGTTTCTTATATAGATTATTTTATTATAAGATACGTGTATAGGTCAATATATCAAATTTACACCGTTGGATGAAATCATAGTCCATTTTAACTTGTACTTGTTGGTCATTCTCAGTCTCAAATATAAGTCTAGATGTTCACAACTTAGGAAATATAAATTGACATAAGCATGATCGGCATAAGCAAATATACATATCCATCAATGAGAATTTAAGAAAATATCTAATATGTACTGTTCAAAATAACTTTGATCACCTAGTCTTCTCGAATAATTAAAAGTTTTGATCGAAACACACAATAGAAAATACTTCGCTGTACGTTATTGTTTTCAAAATACTATTTTGATACAGACACTAGTCTTGCATACCATCACATTCCACAATGATTGAGAAATTCCACTCAAAGTGGGAAAACTGAATGTCAAAAGAAAGTTTTTTCCATACACAAACAAATAAGAAATAAATGAAATATATGTAAAAAAAAATTTTAAAAATTACTTTTAAACTTAGCTAAACTTATAATTAAAATAAGTAACTATTTTTTTAGTTTTGGACAAATCAAATTATTTATTGTAATATTTACTTATATAATTATAAACAAATCAAGTCAAACTAGCAGTAAAATAAAATACTGGTTGGATAATAAGCTATTTACTTTACATGAATGTCATGAAAAGAATATTTAATAATTCTAGAGTCTAATTAATTAAATTTAGAATATTAGGCATTAGACTTGAACTAGAATTCATGTCGAGTTGGACTAACACAAATTTTTAGACCAACAAAATTACATTGTCCACAGTTATATCTGTAACTAGGCTGAGACAGGTCTGGGCTATAGTCCAAACTTGCCTCCCCTACATCCGTCAAGCTGCTCACATTGTCTAAAACTCATTTTCAATCAATTATATTTTTAATCATATATTTCATAAGATTCAAAACTTCTCAATCATACATTTCATTATTTTTTTATCAAAATCTATTAAAATTTTTATTTTTTTAAACTAAATTAAACATGTCCTAAAAGTTTTTGTAAAGAAATTAGTGTGACAATTCATTAACTGGTATTATTTGGGTAAATTTTAGTAAGTTTAGATTGATAACCATTTTATTACATTGTTCTTTGGTGTGAAGAGCTAAATACAATGTTTCTCACATTGAACTTTGTATTTATTATCACAGTGGTTACTAAATTTTAATTTGATTTCAAAATCAGACTTATCATTAAATTTTCACAAAATATTATATTCAATTATAAATTTAGAGCAGCCTAAACAAAAATGAAATAAGCAAATTCATAATTACTTTGTATTGATACGTTTGGTGATTCTTTTTATGTCGTTGAGTGACTTATGTTGAAACAATTGATAAACATTTTGACGCTTGTTTATTTTGTAAGTGCTCGTGATAGAATAAACTCAGCTTTCATGAAAATTTCTACATACGCCCTTTCAAAATCAAGAAGAAAAGCAAGTCTTACCCTAATATTTTTATTTTTTTTTAAATTCTCTGCATTGTTAAATCATCATTGAATATATGATCATTACATATAAATATATAACTAGAGGTGGAATTTAATTCCAATTTTCCAAATATGGTTCTAGATTAGGAAAACTGGGAATCCGAAGGTCAACAGAGGATTATTTCGCGAAAAGGATCCACGTCATTTGGATTCAAGCCCGAGTGTATATTTGGAGGAAAATGATGGGGCAATTTACATAAATAAGGGGAGAAAAAAATATTGATTTTTGTTAAATCGTGTAAAATTACAATATAAATTAGCGTTTGAAGAAAAAAAAAATCTAAAAGTAAAGAGTTTTATGTATTTTTCCATTTTGAAATTTGAAAAAACTTGCATTTGATAAGCTATATAACTTACATTCTTTCATTCTTATTACATGCAAAATCCTCTTTATTTCAAAGAATTAATACTCAAAAATAAATTTCAAGAAGTGACTCTCTATTTTAGCTTTTAAAAAATAGAGAGTGAGTTTGACTCTCTCTCACTCTCTGTTGTTAAAGTATAATAAGTGTATTTAATAAATCATATATTTTGACTTCTTAAACTATTCAAATCACATTTGAATTGATTGGTCATTGACATATAAAAAATTATGTTAAATTTTAGAAAAGAAAAATGAAGAGTCAAAATAGAGAGTATTGTTAGAGTGTATAAAAATTTTGACTATCTAAATTTTAAAATACTCCCTAATGCATAAGATACGCTTTATAAATAAAGATTTTTTTTTGGAGATACTTGAAGTTAGAAACACAATGCTTCGGCATGTGGTGAAAGTGGCATGCTAGTAGAACTTTGTAGAGAGCAACACCACAATTTTATGGTAGAAAACAATGTGTGATATTCTACACATAAGTTTAGACCGGTAGCCATTTTATTATATTATTTTTTCTTCGGTGAAAAGAGGTAAATACAACGTTTCTTACATTGAACTTTGTACTTATTATCACATTGGTTGCTAAATTTTAATTTGTTTTCAAACTCATTAGACTTTTCATGGGATTTCACAAATTTTTTATCTCTACCACCAATTTATTTAGATTGTCTATTTTCAAACTAAATATAAATTTAGAACAGCCTAGACAAAAATGAAATAAGAAAATTCATAATTACTTTGTATTGATATGTTTGGTAATTCTATTTTGAGCGTTGAGTGACAAGTCGAAATATTTGATAAACCTTACGATACTTGTCTATTTTGTAAGTACTTGTGGTAGAAAAAACTTAGCTTTTGTGAAATTTTTTAAGACGTGTGCTCTTCAAAATCAAGAAGAAAAGCAAGTCTTACCCTACCATTTTTTTTAATTACTGGACGGTTTAGTTTATAAATAGAGGGTACTCATTTGTATGCAACCAAGTTTCAACTCTCTCTAAAAATTCTCCCCAATTGCTGTACAGGAAATGCACTTACCAATCATTTATGTTGAAACAAACATGAAAAAAAAATAAAAAAATCAAATGATTGGGTTCACATCCAAGTAGAGATTCTAAATTTTAAGGGAAATTTGAGAAGAGATGGGTAAAAATGAAATTAATGGAGTTGCAATACGTAGAATTTTTAGCTATTATGGACCTTGCTGTTGTGATGGAAAATGCATAGAATCATAGGAATTGATGCACAAATACAAAAACATATTATTTACATAAATTATTGGCAAAATACAGCAGACTCATATAGCTTAATAAGATGAATTCAACATAAATAGATACACAAAACGCACGCAACCACCTAAAGATTGGAAACAAACACTAGTAAATGAATCTATGAAGAATGCTCTTAATATCAAAAGTGAATGATGTCGTAGACTCGTAGTGTTCCGATCCAACATGCAAAGGGAAAGCCGAGAAATTAGGAGACTATACTCGCTCAAATTCTCAGCAAGCCGCATTGTGATTGAAATTTTTAAATCGTAAAGTTGGAAAAAGTGTATCATGTGATAAATGTAGTATATAAGGTCCCGATAGCCATGGTCTACTTAACTGAAATTTTAAAAGTTGAGTCTAGTATTGATTTGAACAACAAACGTGATAAAATATATTAATGGCGAAAATTAGGACATCTACTTAGTATTATTTAGAAAATTGAAATATATTATGTTTTCTTAATTAAAATTACTGATCAGCCTATTAAATATATTGATTTTTATTGAAAAATATAACTTTAAATATATTCAAGCATCCCATGAATAAATATGCAACGGAATATGAAAATTACCATATTAATTAAAATTATTAACGGTAATTGTTAATTTACTACACACAATACTTCATTTTCTTGTCTACCACACATTATATTGCGCTGTATTCTCTATTTTTCTTCATCGAGATTGAAAAAGGGATTAGGTTAATCAAACAAAAGATTATAAAACGGGCATTCTTCTTTCTTTCCGAACTTTTCTCCTCAGAGTCCCAATGGTGATTCTAACATTATGCAATATAAAACATAAACAACACTGCAAACCAAAACAAACCCTAAAAACAGAACCTTAGCCATTGATGAATATTTCAGGTTCAATTCGGTATACGAGGTTTAATTCTGTATTATTTGATCACCAGAAGGTGGGTTTTTATATATGTATGGAACTGATCAATCTGCGAATGAAAATGGATGGTTGATTAAATATTGTAGGAAGAAAATAGTTTACGTCTGAGACGTTTTATGGTTCATGCAAGTAGTGGGATAGCTTGTTAAGTCCCCCAATGTTGGATATTTTAAACATATATGAGTCACACGTTGTATATTAAAATGTGTAGTATTATTATTTAAAGGATATTAGTCAATTAAAATGATCCGTTAAAGATGTATTGTGACTAATGGATATTAGATTTCATGAAATTATAGTGTAGAGATCGGAGTGTTGTTTTAAATTGATAAGGGAACAATTTGAAGCAATTGAAAAATAGTGACTATTCAGTTACTACTATTATTTTATATTGGTTATGGTCCCCAATTGTTGGTATTCTTGAGATTCTCTACATCGACATCAATAGACAGCAAGTCAAAAGCGAAGGCCACAAATCAATTGGAAGATCCTAATCCGTTCAGACTAACAATCAGATATTCATGGATTCGAGTATGCTTGTGATTTTGTTATTTTCTCAAATTCAACATAGAGTATGAATTTTTGGGTTTGAAATAATTTGATTAAAGAATCTGTAATCTCTTTACGTTTTATTCTATCAAGTGGTAGTAGTGACAGCGAACACTGCTGTAACAACAGCATCTTTGCGCTGCTGCCAGCGCAAGGATGCTGCTGGGTGGCTTGGGGGGGGGAGGGGTTGCCCGCCATTTTTTGGCCGGCCGACACTGCTAAGGAGGGAAAGAAGGGGTTTTTCAATTAGGGTTTCAAGTTTTGGAATTTTAGATGGCGGTGGCTTGTGATGCATCTTTGAAGTTTTTGGTCCATGCTTGCAATTAAAAATTAGGGTTATGGTTGAGTTATTTATTATTCAACCCCTAAAGTTTAAAGTTAATCCTAATTGAGTTTTAAGGTTATGGATTTTAATAATTCAGCCCCTAAAATTAATTAATTTGGGCCTTTTTAAGTTCTGAATTTTATAATTAAGCCCTGAATGTTCATAATTGGTTTAGTTTGGCCCCTAAAGTTTCGCATAATTGATTTTTGACTCTTAAACTTTTCAATTATTAACAAGTAACCTCTAAAAGTTTTATATTAATTAATTTTGACCCCTAAAGTTTAAGTTATTAACCCTTAAACCCTTAAGTTTCAATATAAATAAAATTAAGTATTCTACTTTTTAAATTTTGGTATAAAGACTCATTTGAGTATATATAATATCAAACGTGAATTGATTGAAGCAATATGTTGCCAAAGCAACCTCTTTTGTGGAAATTAATTAACTTAGAATATTAGAAGGATTTCGTGTATATGCTAGTTCATGCGGATATTAACCGACCCAAAGGAAGGTTATTGTTTGACCGAATTACAGGCACACTTGTGGTGGTAAACGTGTGACAATTATAAGGTTTCCATGTGAATAATAAATCAATCCAAAGATGAGTTTATTATTTGACAGGAGTTATTGTCATTGTTTGATCACTACACCAAGAGTACCACTTATAATTAATATTACTGTCCAAAGACTTGATATTAATGATGTGCTAGGTATCTAGAGATGTGACTTACCATTATTTGAATTAATTGATTATTGAATCTTGATATTAATATGAGCATAATTTATCCTTTTCTCTCTACAACAAGTTCATCTGCTACTACCATATCTACAAATGTTAATTATATTCTCATGCTCAATGGGACTAACTTCAAGGATTGGAAAAAGAATGTTTTGATTATTTTTAGGTGCATAAATCTAGATCTTGCGCTTCAGATTGAGCAACCCACTCCTCTTACGGACGTAAGTTCATCTAATGAAAAGAGAAATTTTGAGAAGTGAGATCGCTCAAATCACACAAGTCTAATGATCATTAAGCGCGGCATTCCGAAAGCCTTTAGAGATGCAGTATCTAAAAGATTAATGCCAAGGATTTTCTTGTCGAAATTGAAAAACGTTTTGCGAAAAACGATAAGGCTGAATAAGCACGCTTGATTTCAATAAGGTATAAAGGCAAAAGAAATATAAGTGAGTACATTATGGAGATATCTTACATTGCTTTTAAACTTAAGTCCCTAAAGCTCGAGCTGTCTGATGACTTGCTCATACATTTGGTATTGATCTCGCTTCCTACATAATTCAGTCAATTTAATGTCAGTTATAACTGCCAGACGGAGAAATTGTCTCTAAATGAGCTCATTTCATATTGTGTGCAAGAGGAAAAAAGGTTGAAGCAAGACAAAACTGAAAATATTCATTTGGCAAGCACTTCTAAAGATAAGGACAAGAAAAGAAAGAAAGAATATGAAGTTGCTCTTAAGGGTCCGGTATAACAGAAAAGAAAAGAGGACAAAGGGGCCTATTTCTTTTGCAACAAAACTAGATATTTAAAGAAGAACTGTACCAAATACCACGCCAACGTGCAAATAAAGGTAAAAATCTTACTTTGGTCTGTTCTGAGATTAATTTAGCTTCAATATCTAGAAATACTTGGTGGTTAGATTATGGTGCTACGACTCACATAAGTATTTCTATGCAGGGCTGTCTGAGCTACCGAAAGTCAAATGATGATGAAAAATACATCTATGTGGGTGATGGCAAGTCGGTGGAAGTTGATGTAATAGGCACTTTTCGGTTATTGTTGAAAACTGATCATTATTTAGATTTAAAAGACACTTTTGTTGTGCAGTCTTTAAGACGAAATTTGGTATCTGTTTCTTTGTTGGACAAATTTGGATATTGTTGTTCATTTGGAAACAATCAGTTTAGTCTTTCATTAGATTCCAATGTTATTGGTACTAGTTTATTATTTGCATATGATAACCTATATTTACTTGATACTGTTGCATCATATAATGAAATCCTACATGTAGAATCACGTGGTACTAAAAGCAAATTAAATAAAGAAAATTTAGCAAAATTATGGCACAAGCGCTTAGGCGACATCTCAAAAGTTAGAGTTGAACGACTTGTGTGAGATGGTATTTTGGATTCCTTTGACTTTACAGATTTTGATGTATGTATTGAATATATCAAGGGAAAACAGACCAAAACTAAGAGATTAGGTACT
The DNA here is from genome assembly GCA_903798255.1 of Fraxinus quadrangulata. NCBI lineage: Eukaryota > Viridiplantae > Streptophyta > Magnoliopsida > Lamiales > Oleaceae > Fraxinus > Fraxinus quadrangulata. The sequence goes on along the minus strand of CAIGRB010007494.1, from coordinate 117,587 downwards.
AACAGAACTTTCGATGTCTTAGAATTGATACACACAGATATTTGTGGACCATTCCCTACGGCTTCTTGGAATGGTCAACAATATTTTATATCATTCATAGACGATTACTCAAAAAATTACATAAGTAGCTTATTTTAGTCATAATTTTGTCACAAACAAACCCTTGACATTATTCTTGTTTCGATTAAGGTCATGATAATGAAATTAAACTAAATCAATCTCTGTGGGACGATACTTTGACTCAAAATCCACTTTATTACTTGTCAACGAACCGTACATTTGCGATGATTTTAATTCGAATTATATTTTCGTGAACACTCATTTTAGTTGTGTTCGCTATTCATCACGGACATTTTTCTTGTCAAGCCACACGCAAGAGCTTGATTAGGAATTTTCTTGACATGTTGGACCCCTTCTGCAAAAACCACCCCCATGCCCATATGCAAATGGGGTTCTATGTGACAATGAAATGCCCATGCCCCTGGATTATCTGCCACAAATCTCAATGCTGTCCATCCATATGGAAAAACCACTGCTGTATTCCTTAATGGTGGATTCTTGAAGTTGAATTTCTCCTCATCTTTTTCAGTAAACTTCCCTTCTCCATATCCCAAAACCCAAAAATCATGTCCATGTAAATGCCAAGGGTGTATTTCACTATTATTAGGCTTCAGCATGTTGGCATTCTGCAGTATAACATCCACAGTAGTGTTGAACTTCAGCATGTAAACTCGACTTCCATACGTTGAATTCTGATTCAGGGCAGGCTTCATCACATCATAGTCATTCCTAAAACGATCCGGTGGGGTTTTACTATCAAATGATTTGTTTAGATTGTATCGGATCGAGCCTAAGTACGGAGTTGATGGAAGGACTAATGAAATGTTATTGATTGCCCACTTCGTGTGTCCATCAATGAGATTTTGTGTGTTGAGTAGAATAATTCTTCTGTCATGTTTAGCTGGTGGCTTAGGGGAACCCTTAAGGGCGAGAATCTTGTTAGAAAATGCCCTGCTGTAGTCATAATCATCCCACTGGGGCGCTACTGGTGGCGGTGATGGGGGCAGCTGGGACGCGGTGGTGGGATGGTAGTTCAGTATAGTGAGGCCTTGAGGAGTCCTGGGTTCTCTTCCTCTTACACTGACTGAAATCCAGTAATTTTTGGAGGGTTCTTGATCAGTGGTGAAAAGGACTGAATAGCTCTCACCAGAGTATATGTCCAAATTGTCTACTGTAAATGGTTGGACATAATTTCCATCAGCTTCAGCCACAACCATCTTGTGATTCTGTAGACAAATAACAAAATGGGAATCAATTTTCCACAAGAGACTCATAATTTATTAGTGGATTAAGCTCACAAGACAATAATATGTTATGAAATTTTTTCTGTACTTCTTCTTTAACTTACTTCCAAAAAAGTAACTTCAAGTCTAACCAAAAACGCTCCAAGCAATGCTTACAACAAATTGGAACTGGGTATATCAATTGTTTTTTGCACTTGTTTTATAAAGATTGCATCACTTTTATGAATAAGTGACTTTCTTTAAAATTACGCAAACATGTCCAAACCAGCTAAATCGTGTTTCCCTTATAATATCTCTTCTCAGTGTAATATATTAAGCTAAACTATAAGGAATTAATGAATATTGAAATGGAAGGTAAATAAATTATCCAATGCCGAAGTATGAACAATTTGGGACCTAACAAGACAACACTAATTTTGACCCCATAATCAATGTTATTTTTTTCTTTTTAAAAAAAAAAAAAAACTGATGGGATTAATTTAATCCAACATAAAATCATGTGGTATGTATCATGATGGTGGGCTATAATGATATTTTTCCATCTCTCCTTTTGTTTTTGAAAAAATTAATTATGATGATGATTACTTCTAAAAGAAACAACTCAACATGGTTGGCTTTTGTTAAAAAGGAATTCCAGCCTTGCACATCATTTGTCAATTCCTCTTTTCAGGTATATGAAAATGATATATAAATTGATCTCACTGTCTAATATGTCATTCCTTTTAACTTTTTTTTTTTCTCCACCACAAGGTTCCATCCATATCTACGAAGCATTGACACGGACACGTGGGTTAATTTTTTTTGTTGAAATATTTTAAATATAAATACCTATTTATTATTTAATAATAATTTTAAGTTAAAGTATATAATATTTCTAATAAAGAAAACAAAATGACCATGTCAAAGTGTTCTAGGAGGGACACGCTACTTTAATTGAAATATCTGTGCTACAAAAATCCACATGTTTTGAATGATCCAGATGATCCAGCCTAGTCATATTTGTAAGGTTATCGGTGATAATAAATTTTGAATTGACTATATTAGGACAATAAAAAGAAAATAGCTAAAATAGGCCCTATACCAATTAATACATTAGACTTCAAAAACTAGCTAAAATAGCTCTCACAAAGTGCGTGGACGAGAAATCTTGCTCTTAGCTTCACGTAAACAATATTTTCACGTCATTTTATTCATTTCATGCTATTTCTATTGGAAGGTCCAACGCACCTAATTATTTGTCAACTTGCACAACATTTAAACTTTTTAATTAAAATAATTTCAATTAGGTGTTAGGTGCTTCAAATAATTTTTTACTTCAACAGGATCACATGAATCATAATTAGTGTGTGGACTGTTTGTAGAGATTCCACAGCTTCTCTGTAAAGTTTCAATTTTTTTAATCAAATATGCCTCTCCTTTTCTTTTCCTTTTTTTTTTCAAGATTCTCTTTGTGCAATATTCTACTCAACTAATCTATTTTTTCACATGACAATGAAACTTAAAAGTATCCTAACAACAAATTAAAAGGCCTTGAGATGGAGAAGGGTTTCTTCCAAGTGTTGTATTCGTGAATTTAATCGAACGCGGTAATTTGTTACACTGGATTAGATAGAAATGGTGGTGTAAATCGACCTGTTATCTCATAACAAACTGATTTCGGCAACAAAGTATACGTCCTATTGTTCGGGCCACCAGGCCAAGAAGGTACCTAAAATGTTTACGCGAATTGGCCAAGACAAACACGGTTCACACCCTAGTTAAACAGTGAAATCACTGGATAGAACTGAAAAAGATTAAAGAAGAGAGAGATGTATGATAGAATTGTTACCCCAATAGCCAAGTTGAGTGAAGCCATAGAGGTGGAGCTGGCTATTCTCAGTCTGTAGGTCTTGTTTGGGTGGACGTGGAGGATTTTTGGTGCAAACTGTTCATTGCCTCTTAACTTGCACTGGCTGACTGAGGAATTGCTAAAATGAGCTGCCAGAGAACAATTATATTGCCCTCTCCCATTGATCAGCAAGGTCTAGGTAAAACAACAACCACCATTTATCATAAGATTCAACCAAAAAAATTCAAGAATTCATGAAATTGATGAAGATCGAAATTATAGTTGTTCATTAATATAGTACTTTTTCGTATTTTCTAAAATTTATCACTCGAAAGTATGCATTAAGTCGCGGCATGAGGTATTAAGTTGACAAATAAGTCGTAAAGGTGTGAAAGTTGATAAATTACGAGTTAAGTGAGTTATTTTCTGCTTTCTACACATTCATGACAGTTCTAGCCTACAGAAAGGTGTAATAAAAGAATTTTACGGCCCCATATGTAATAAAAGAATTTTTGTTTCACAGTTTTTCAGCAAATACGAAAAGTTCGTAGAAAAAGAATGGAAAAATTTAGTGAAATTTTAAATAATATCGCCGTGTTTTCAATTTTGCATCCATAAAATTAGATATTATCGAGTACAGTCATAGATTATAGGCCCTTAAAATGATCTACAAAACCAATTTTAGCATAATTAAAGAGAATAAAGAAATTAAAATCTTGTCGATTATACTGTACATACCTGTTTAAAAACGAGTAAAACGTTTTACTAAAGATGTGAGAAGCGTTTTTGTTACCTGGGGTTCACCAATCCAACGGACTGGCTTGGAAGAAAGGTCGACCTCTTGTTCATGAGCGCTTTTGTGCCACCAATCACTTAATAATAAATTGAACTCTCCATCATACTGAAATGGCTCCTCCTCTCCCTCTGCTACGTCTACTATCAGAGAACCATATAATCCTGCTGATCTTTGCATCCCATAGTGCCCATGATAAAAGTATGTACCCGCCTACACCATAACGCAATTAAAATCTTGTTCACTGTATTATCGTGCCCGCCCTTCATATAACGTGTGGTAGTCAAGATAAAAAGTAGCAAAAAAGTGATTTTTTTTTAATTGAATTTACCTTGTCAACCTTAAACCTGTAGAGAAAAGTTTCTCCAGGATTGATGGCACACTGTGAGATGGATGCAGTGCCATCTGCCCATGGCGTTCCAAACTAAAAACCAGACAGTACAAAATAAGGAGAAGTATATATGGCTGGTCTCAAACTCGGGTGAAGAAAGAGGATTGACCAAACCGATTCCAAATTTATTGAAAATAAGACTTAGCTTACGACATGTCTATAACATGAACCCTTCATGCAATAGATGTGCAAGTACATATATGGTACAAATTCACACAATAATTTACCTGTCTGATCCCATGCCAGTGAATGACAACTCCCTCAGTGTGAAGCTTGTTGGTGAGTTCAACATGTATCGTGTCGCCTGCTCGAGCCCGAATAGTCGGGCCCGGAAATTGGCCATTGATGCCCATAACAATATGCTCCACACCATCTGGAGACCAATGCATATACTCCACATCCCATTTAAAATGCCTGCTCTTAACCCCCACAGCTGACTGAATAAAACTTGAAAAAACACAACAATATAGAAAAATAAAAGCAGCCCTTCGTAAGTATTGATCATTCAAGAAACCCATACTTAATTTCTAGTTTTAGGGTTGCAAATATTTGAAAGAAATGAAACTTTCCCCGCGGGTCAATTTTGGAAGAAACAAGGTCCCAAACCAATGCTTTCAAAGTAGACGATTTTTGCTTACAGTTCCATAAGAGATACCCCAGTAGAGGAGTGGTTGAAGATATGTATACCTGTCATTCACTTATAGTGCATGGTGACATGGTCAATTTTTTGTGAACATAGGCATGATCTTTACGCGTCAACTTAAGAAAAATTTAAAATAAATAATTGCATAATATTCTTTTTCTGCTCATTTCTTGAATTATTAAAGCTTGAAAAGGCATGCATAAAAAGTAAAATTAATCCCCACACGGTTTGTTACTTTTTTGCACGGTACACTTTTCTGACGAGGACAAAGTTTTCCACGTTCAAATCAATGGTTTCAGACAATACTGGATTCCTACATAGCCACTTAATTAAAATTACTTATTTTAGCTACAAACATTAAAAAGTTAATTAACTATAACTACATTTCCCTCAATTATTTCACAAATTCCATGGCTGATTCTACTACGGGTTTTGGTTGCTTAGTGATCTTAACTTGCTTTTAATTTCATGTTCGTAACTTGTTGTGAAGCCAGGTAATCGTTCCTATTGTAAGACACGTTGTTTTGAATAAAAATTATTATCGAGATTTATTCTCAATTTTATCAAAACAATAGGGTTGTAGCCCTTGATTTTCTTTCTATTTTAACATCCTAAATGAAAAAATAAAATAAAATAAAAATTGATACAAAGGTCAAATTGGACAAAATAAGTTTAAACACAAGTTTGATGTGAATACCGGCAAAATAAGAAATAAGTGCTAATTGATATTTCACCAAGTCATTCCTTCTAGATTAGAACCTGTTGAGCTGATTTTTTTGTATTTTGAGCAGTCTTTCTATTGACCATTAAATGTGAACGTCTTGGACGGGAAGATAGAATTCTGCGGATCGATGAAATTTTGTTCCTGGAATTGTATTGCAATCCTATATGTTTCAAGGAAGTACTCGTAAAAGTTTGCGGAATATTTGCTTTGAAGTACAATTTTAATATTTTTTTTCTTCTAAATATGATGGCATAAGGCTTTGATGAAGCTGTTACGCAGAATGGAAGGTCACCAAGGCGATTTCCGAGCTCAGTAAACACCCAATCAATCGAGACCACTATGAACCAAAACTTTCAAATAATCTCTACTTCGGTTGCCCACAAAGAACATAGGATGGTAGTGTGTTTAGCAGCCACACAAGCAGCACGAAGGCTGAGAACAGAGGAGAAAAGTGAAAGGCTCGAAATCATAGAAAAAACAGTTGTTTTTTTTTTTAAAGGAAGAAGCATGTAACACACATTAACACAACATAAAAGCAACACAAAAAAACAATGTATATATATTTAACCATTATGGTAAAATTCATTAGGGAATAATAATGGGCCAAACCCAATTCAGGTAAGTGGATTAAATATAGTACTAAGTGGGCCATCACCTAAAAGTCGTCTAAGTCTCTAAGAGGTAGAGAAGTCGACTATGAGCAACACAAATAAAGAGAAATCCATATATAAGATTAAGTATGACATGTTTCAAAACTAATAAAATAAGGTTTAAAATTTCAAAAGTCGGATGTTTAAAATTTTATTTATAAACTAATTAATAAAACATATATTTTATTAATTATATATATTAAGATCACAATTCTATACAATTTAGTCACAAAATTTTTCTCGGTCAAAATAAAAAATTTAATAAATCACAAATTATTTCATGATCACGAATCAAAAATTTTATAAGTCACAATTTATTCATCGGCCACAAATTTATCAAATTGATAGGTCACGTATTATTCATTGGTCACAAATGACAAATTTTATAAATCAACTTATTTTATGGTCACAAAATATCTATTTACTTGAGTCACAAATTAATTTTTGATCACAACTTATTAAATTAATTGATTACATATTATGGTGACAAATAGGTATTTATAAGTCACAATTTATTTATCGATCATATATTATCAAATTAATTGGTCATAAATTATTTTCGATTACAAATAAAAAAAATGATAGAAACACACCACCACCTCGGATTACAAATTTTATAGATCATAATTTATTTCACGGTCACAAATTATTAAATTATTTGGTCACAATTGACCAAATTCAAAGTCACAATTACAAATTTAGTCATAATCACATATTCTTCTAGACCACATATGCAACGTCAGAGTAACCACCGGAACGTCATGATCTGCGACTAGTCAAAACCACATATCGCTGCGATTTGTGTATACTAGGCAAAACCACGGATCCTCACGCTAAGGCATCGGCACTACAGCTGCAAGAAGCAACGACTGCACCTACAATGCCATGCCTCAATGCCGGAATGTGTTGACGGAGAAGAGACGATAGAGAAAAGGGAAATGATGAGAAAGAAAGGGGAAAAGGATTTAGAGTTTGGGGTGTATGAGGTGAGGTGGGGTGGGTTGTGAGGTAGGATGGATTGTGTGTATTAATTTAAATTGAGTGGGGTGAGTATTTTGGTGGGTGGTGGGCTTGTATATTAATTAATTTTATAATATTATTAT
>CAIGRB010007494.1:25395-94809 GCA_903798255.1 Fraxinus quadrangulata | reverse complement strand
AGTTGAGAGCTATTGTGAATACAAAGAGAAAATTCCCCAAACTTACTTGTTCTTCATATTATCTTTATTACTTCAAAATCTCTACTCAAAGTTGTTATAATTTAGCCTAGCAAGGTTGAATTATTTTGGGGGCGAGGGAAGGCTGACTTAACGTATTCTCGTAGGGACGGGAATTGATAGCGTTAAGGCCGCACGGTGTCTAGGTTTCTAGTGTGAGAAATTTAGCCCCGTGACAATATGCTTGGCTAAAGCTTAAAAAATTTACTTATAATTTGTAAAACATTTAAGGATGAGTAAGTAATGATCGTATCTTTAAATGGTAACTAAAGCATCTACAAATGATCAATTAAGCAGAATAGATAGAAATAGTTTAGACAAGTTAGTGAAGATTATGATAGTGTTGACAGTAAAGGGAACACGATGATTAACTATAACATAACATTGAGGAAGAAACAAAACAGATCATCGTGAATTAGCGAAGAAAAATTTCCTCGAATGAGAGGAGCTTCCATATAGTACACAATAAAGTTTACTTGAGATGCATTTGATACCTGCATTAAATTGGAATAGTATTCTTTTGCCACCGTTGTCTTTCCTTTGCAGAGTTTCATTCTCATCTTCCCCACATGCAGTACATGGATAGACTGCGACTGGTTGTCCACCCCATTAATCTGGATAATAACTACCTGCAAAGTATTTATAATTCTGTATAACAAGTGAAAAGAGGAAACCTTTTTTTCGTGAAAAAGACGGTGTATATCTGATGAAACGAATAAAATACAGCCAGTTAACATTATGAGATTGAAATTAGTTACAAAATCCTTGCGGCAACATAGGATTTCAATGTAAATGTGACAAACTTGAATGGCTAATTACTTCATGGTAGACAATACAGCAGTGGATAGGAATGGATCGTTCATTGGACAAAATTTTAGCTTTTTTCTTTTTAAATACTATCGAGACAATTCAATCTACCTTACCAGACATGCTATATATTAACACGTGTTCACAGACAATATATTTTTCACTACAGTAGAATATTTACATTGAATTCGGTGTCATGCCTTCGCACCAATGCTTCTACATAGTTCCCTAATCCAGCCGCTGTTTGGGAAAATGGAATCAGAATCATTAAAGCATACAAATAACTAAATCTGAAGTTTAAGTACATTAAAATTTATGTCAACGGACCTGGATCGATTGGAGCAGTGGTTCTCACTGTTATTGTTTGACCATCCGTTATAATAACAACCTCTAGAAATCGTCCAACATCAAAAGGCTCAGGAGCATAAATAGATTTGGTGGCCCCTGACGTAGTAAAAAGCTTATTAATGTTATAACTATCAAATATTGTCTTAATTAAATTAAATAATATTTTCTTGTAAAAGCAAATGGAACATATAGAATTCAACCACAAAACATGCAGAGTGCAGCATGGTTACTGGAAACATGAATGTTCATAAAATGGACAATAGAAAAGAAAAAATAATAATTGCAACAAAAATAGAAAAAATTTAGAATTCACTTTGGATAGACATGTTTCACCTGATATAAGCTCCTTTTTGCCACCTTCCGAGGTTGAACGGTACCATTGAATAGTACATTCCGAAATTTCTGGAGCTCTATCAGAACAACGATATATCACTAAATATGAACCCAATGCCTCTGTACCATCTATTTCATATAAGTAAGGAGTATTTTCCTTGCCCTTCTTGCTCATTGCCACCTGAAAATGTTTGAGAATGAACGTGTAAGAGATCCAACATCGTGTATTTTTCAAACTCACCGCATAAAAATCGATCCTAACGAGTTATTGTAAATAATAATACTCAATCAAAATTTTAGAGAAGGAATAAGTCATATACCTACTAATAACATGCAGATAATGCGTTTGTAAAAAGCAAACAAATTGATTACTTAACAAGTCCTATACCTACTGATAACATGCAGATGATGCATTTGCAAAAACCAAACAAATTGATTACTTGAAGTAGTCAAATTCATTCAAATTCTGTTTTTGGAGAACATCTTATCCCTGTCAAGGGCCTTCTGCAGATCTACTCACCACACACAGCATTTTTGAGTAAGATTAAAAAGTTTGCTTATTAAGTAGATAAATAATTTTAAAAATAATTTTTCCTCTTTAAGTAAGAAGATTTATTGCTGGGCAGGTTTGGAATCAAAAAATTACTTGAAAGTTAATTTTTACTTTTCTTTTTAACTTAGCCAAACAGGCTCACAACATATTGACTCGCTTGTGGCGTAAAAGATTTTTGCTTTCCTCCACATCACACATTTTTTTCATTCTTCCCTCATAATGTCACATACTAAAAGATAATTCGTTGGAAAAGATCTCAGAAAATATTGGTGGCAAAATATTCACGGATTTAGTTTATCTCTTATGTATTGCTCACTCTCTTATAGTCTCGCACTCCTTTATACCCCACACTATTCTGCTCCTTCATTGCACCTACTATTTAGAAGAAACTATTTTCAGAAAAGAAAAAACAAATCTAATAATGCTTTTGTTGAAATTTCCCACATGGTACAAGTGGAGCCCTTATACGTAGGCCAATCAAGGATAGAAAATAAGAGAAGATGTTCTATAAATGATTTCTATTATTATTAACATAAAAATCACGTTTATATGAAGTCAGGTAGTTGCTGTTTGGACTTTCTAGTTTCAAATCTTCCCCAACAAGAGTTCAGAATACCTTTTTCTTGTCTTTTTCATTTTTTGGATCTTATATTCCAGCTCAACTTTGCAGTGATGCAGCAACAACATTTTCTATCTGCAGTTGTAGCTTTAGTATGGATGACACCAGTTTATGTGTACCTCTATCACGGAAACTTAACATTTCACACTAATCTATAACTTTCTTATCTAAGTAAACCTAGGCACAATTATTAAATGGACATCATTATTTAATTTGTTAATATTTGCGAAAGCAAGGAACAGTAAATATATGACTAAATATCAGAATGCATGCATGTGCATGACGAACACCATGTTTTAACTTCTATGACTCAAAAGATACAAGACTCAAATTCCTGCCTGCCTCTCATAGCTTAACTAATATGTAATTGTGGACGCAAATTAGTCATAGAAGAAAACTCATGAACCACAAAGACGAACAAACCACAATGAATCACATGATAAAATATATGTTAAAATAAAACAGAAACCTCTTTCTGTAGCTTTAGGTAATGCTTAGATTTCTCAGCAAGTTGAATCCTTAATGCTTGAAGCTCGTGTTCCATGTCCATGACCTGCAAAATTAGTATTTCTTGCATCACATCCTCCAGCATGTGTAAGAGAAAGATTGGTATTATGGGATATAATCGAAAGAAATGCTTTAAATAAATAAAAAACTGATAATGGAATACGTTAAATTATAATACCCCAAAATCTTATATAGTCGTTAATTATTAAAATTAGGGACCTTAGTGCAAGAGGATAAAATTAGAGGATCAAATTGCATATCAGCCAATAGTTGAAGGACTAGAGTGTAATTTCCTGAACTATAAATAGGGTGTGTTTGAGCCACATTATTTTGAAAGAATGTATTTTGGAATAGTAGATTGATGGACAATGTGTGGTTTGAAAAAAAAAAAGGATCGATGTGATGGAAAATATTATTTTATTGAAAAATGTGTAGTTGAAAATGAGTTGAAGAATGAGAATAAAATTTTTAATGTGGGTCAAACAAGGGCATACATATTTATATGATATGAATATTTATGGTATAAGAGTGCGCGCACGTACATATATATATATTTAGTACTACTATATATGAGAAAATTGGATGGAATTAAGTATTCATATGTGAAAAATAAGTTAGCAAGATGCATTTCTAAATAAGTAAACTATCATATATGTGTTAATATATAATATATATAATTACGATTGATTAAGTTAAACTATGGTATCACTATAATTACGTGCATGTGTGTGTGTGTGTGTGTATATAGTTTTATGATTGATTTAAATTATAGTATTACTATAATTACATGCATTTGTGTATATATCTAACATGTTTGAGCCCCATTTTTTTTTTCAAAAAAGGCATTTTGGAATAGTGATTTGATGGAGAGTGTGTAGTTATAAAATAGAAAATTTTTGGATTTACGTATAATATTATTTTATTAAAAAATGTATGATTGAAAATAAGAGAAAAATGTATTTTAAAAATAATGAGGATTAAACAAGGGCATAATTATATATAATTATGGTTGATTGATTTCAAATATAGTATTATTACAATTATGTGTCTATATATGTATAATTATATATAATTATGATTGATTGTAACACCCCGAAAAATTTAGAATAAAATTTTATTATATTTTATTGTTTGAAAGTTGAGGGACTAAAGTGATATTTGCATTAACTCCAAATTTTGGGCTAAATACTTAGATATTGTTAAAGCGACGAAAAGTATATCAATATAGGTCTCGTTGGAAAGCTCGTTTTTAATCATATAAATTAGGCCCGAGAAAAAGTTATTTTGGATTAGTTAACCGAATATATTGAAGTTTATAGAAATTATTAGTATTTAATTTAAATTAAATATCACCAACTTTTAAGATTGGCTTGCACATGTGCTTTAGTTTGGATACAACTCTATCACTTTGATGGTGATAGGTATTAAATATGTATTTTATACAAATTCAGGTACATGTGTCATAATATGATTTGTTTTATCAAAATTCTATTCCTATCCAAGTTTGATACACGTTTTTATCCCATCGCAATTGTACTATAAATTAACTACTATTTTTCAATTATAAATAGTGTGCCACCGATTTTCATATAAAACAACTGTAAATTCTAAGTATATTTTTATTATCAAAAGCTCATTTGATCAATCAAGGTAAGATACTTTTGTACGAATTGTTTGTTTCCGTATACTTTTATGTTCAATAATTTATGCATGAATTGTCGTGGACTTTCGGGTTCGACCTAACGAAATGTGAACTCTTTTTGGTTCTTTATATTGAAATGTGAAATCTTTCGGGAATTCAAAATAAATGATGGGTATCTCGCTTGATCAGCTATATACTCCATAAAGAGAAATGTGGTATAAATTGGTTATATTATTGTTATATAATTGCGTATGAAAACTGCGCGTATCTTACTGTGTGTTTTTAAAATACTCACTCCTACAAATTTTTACTTGCTAAATCGGGTTGATTAGAGCTGTGGCGGGATGGTGCAATGGACTGTCAAGGGATTTCGACATACAAAAACATTAAGTTTCACTGCCTTTAAATTTAGTAGTTTGTCATGTTCAATAACAATAATATTGAATTTATTAGTTGAGAATGTTTAAATATTTTTTTTTAAGACACGATTTTATGATTCAAATTTAAATTTGTGAATGTTCCAATATTTTGTTTATTCAAGAATTTTATCGTGTATTTTAAGTAAATAAAATTAATTTTTGGTAACATCTCAAAATGTATGAATTTTGGGGCATTACATTGATTGAGTTAAATTATAATATTACTATAATTACGTGCGTTTATGTATGTATAATTATATATAATTATGCTTTATTGATTTTAAATTATATGATTACGATAATTACGTGCATCTATATATGTATATAATTCTAATTATGACCGATTAATTTAAATTACATAATTATTATAACTCATTACCTTATTTAGTGCACAATTATAGCGACACAGTTATGACACGTTCTTTTTGGTACTCCTAAATGCACCTATACATACCACAGCTAAATCTTACCTACACACACAAATTATCACTTTGTTGAAGAAGTTATATTTTCCTTTACATATTTACTACGAGTCTCTTCAAATTATCAATGTAAGTGTAGTCATACGTTGTTGTATATTGAATCATTTTTCATACTTTAAAATACGGAATTCGATTTATGAATATGATATGGGTTCTATATGTTTAAGTTTAATGAACCGGAGTTCACTAGCGCTATGCACAGAAATTATAGCAATAAAGTACGGTTCTTCCCGTGTCTCCCTATATATGTTATGATTATGTCAACCTAAGTTCGGTTTCTAATCCTCGTATCTCCTTATGTATGACAAAAATTCTTAAATTTTAAATATGAATTACGATTTATGTAACTCACTTATTGGGATTATATCTCATTGTTTATGATTTCCCCCCTTTTAGGTTATTGAGATTTGAGGCGTTGGAGTTTAGAACTCACCGCTGGTGGTATAATAAATTAATTTTATAGAAATAGGGAGAGGTACATGCCATCAGAAATTTGCAATAAGTCATTTAAAAAATAAATCGTGTACATATCTGTTAAGCCGCGTATAAGCCTGAACAAGAATATTGTAAAGTTTCAAGATACAGATATAAATACCTTACTAGGCCGATGCAGCATTCTGATCCGTCTAGCCTCATGCACATCTTTCATTAATTCTTCCAGATCCTAATCATTAAAACAAAAAACGTTACATTAGTGAAATGTGACTGTTACATGATACCGCATCAAGTCTAATTACTGGTTGGTTTCATACACAGCAGATGCTGATGAAAACAGATTTGTAGATCCGACTACAAGAAGATTCCAGACAGTAATGGCATGTTCATACTTGCAAAAAAATCACCACAAGAATACCTTCATAGCGTAAAACATATACCAAATCACGTGCTGGTTATTCTACACAATAATGGACAAAAATATATAAATACATCAAACTACATATTTAATATGCACTCAAAGATCAATGAAAATCCAGATCAAGATTCTAGATGCAATAATGGAAAGAATATATAATTATATAAAAAGCAGTTTCCATATAATTATGCAGAACTGTGTCCACCCAAAAAGTAAGAGAATGCAACCAAAAGAGTAAAAAAAGAAGATTCTCAAAATCTATGACAGCAGATGTGATACAAAAGTATCGTTATTAACTTCTTTGACTTGGATGCCCTGAGAGAGTACAAAGCCAGTATGAAAAACCAGATGGGTAACAGAATTGAACATGAATGTAAATAAAAGAATGTTAAGTGGACCTGCTTCCCTAAAGCTCGCGACATTCGTTCATGTTCCTGAAGAGCCTCTTCCACTCTCTGGACTGCTGCTCTAGCATTCTCAATTTCAGCCCGTGCAAAAGCCCTTTCTTCGTCAACAAGTTTTTTAGCATCTTGCGAAGCCTGCAAAACCATACAAAGTTATCAGAAGACAAGAAAGACAGGAAGAGTTTATACAGAAAGTTTTATGAATACGCTTGCGTCTAGGACTCGGGTATGAGTGTATGGTATGCGTACATATCCAAAAATTGGATTCTTGTTCTCTAAAATCTAGGATTTGAAGATACGGCTAAAAAAGATCCAAATTTTAGACATTGGTACGTGGATACATCTCAAAACTTAAAAATTACTATAGAAATTTATATACTTAAAATTCTAGATGCATTTTTTAGGGAGATATATATATATATTTATATATTTCATTATAAATCTATAAAAAAAAATAGATAGCAAATTGTGACACTTCATTTGAATTTCATTTTAAGTCTAGAAATGTGAATTATAAATTAGAAATTATTTTAAATACAATACCAAACTAACAAAAATGATAAAAAGGATCTGATCTCATACCCTTATCCTTGTCATACGTGTCCAACACAAGTACTTCCTCTAAAATGGAGAGTACGAGCAACACAGGTCTGTGTTGCAGTACATGTGACAATACACGTGCATAAATAATCACATATTCACACAATTAATAAGTTGGACATGTATTTCCCTATAAAATCTAATATATTCCCATGTACGTGTGCATCAGATTTTTACTCTTAGGAACATTTTTGCTAGGTGAGGAAATAAGACTGACAAACAAGGAAAACAGTTGGGCAAACAGATTTTCTTGGAAACGAGATAGAATAGGCATGGATGAAATTACTATCAACCGAAAACTGAAAATGATTTAGATGACAGAAGACAAGATTCAACTTGTACCATAAACCTTCTTGTACATGTTTTGGCACAACATTAGGCCTATATTCTCAACTATTTTGATTAAGGGAAAGAAATATTTGGATATCTAAAGTCTATGTTTGGTAAGGATTAAAATCTAGATTTTAAGTCAACGTAAATAATTAATTTTAATCACACACTGACACATTTGATCAACTTTTATCAAAATCTACAAAAAACTGATTTAATCCCCACCAAACAGGGGCTAAATGAAAATTGAAACTGTGAACATGAATTAAATTCGCATGTCATTGTTGTTCGTACAAAATATGGAAAAACAAAGATTGTAGTAAATAGCAATTGATCAAATTATAAAATATCTAATTCTATACCATCATAGCATAGTCCAATATGAAACATGCAATTTAATTTGCATCTTTCACCTAGTTATTAGACAAAGAAACAGATATTTTCAGAACTTGTATAGAACCATGTCCTACGTCCCTGATTCATACTATTGTAGTGTTATGCATACACACAGAAGACTTGACGTGGTGGATCATGCACAGAAATATTTATTTCATATTAGACTTATCTACAAAGAAACCTTAAAAGGAAATGTCACACATCACATAACATGTGCGTATTTTACCTGCTTCAGAAAAGTAGCAAGCTTTTTCACTTCGTCCTTTTCTTGAATCAGTTCTCCTTCCCTCTGAGTTAACTGAACTGCTAAAGCTTCAACCTGGAAATAATATAAATACCGGCAGGTGGTATAAGTGGGAAATATTTAACAGCAAAGTGATCCTCAGAGACTCGCACATCATCTACGTAATCACCAATAGCGTTTCTCTCTAAAGTTTCGAAACAAGATATGTTAAAGACAATGAAACCGAAGAGTATTCATCCTTAGAGGAACACAAGTTGAGAATAAGTAGAGAGAGAGATATAGTGAGTGAAAAAACAAGAATTTAGTATCCTTTTTAATAGGGAATTATGCATACTAGTTCTTCCATTCTGTCATTTTAACAGGATTCCGTTTATCTTCTCCGCATTCTCCGGACAGGTTAAATAAATATATCTGTCTCGAACCAGTTTATTTAGCCCCTGTTTGACAGAATTTTTTTGAAAAGAATGAGTTTTTGAATAGTAAATTTTTGGAGAATGTGTGGTTAAAAAGTAGGAAAAATTTATGGGTTTACGTGAAGAATATTTTATTGTGAGAATGTGTGCTTGAAAATAAGTATGAGAATTTTTTTTTTTTTGAAAGAATGGTTACCAAACAAAGGCTTATTTCCACTGTTTCAATAAAAAAATACCAAGAAGTCTACCTCTACATATCACATTTCTATGCAAGTTTGTTCCAAGTCCAGGAAAGTCTGACTTCAATGCTCATAGTGGAGGAATTTGATTAACCTATAGTTCATCCTCATGCATTTGCTTATCAATTCAATGGTCTAGCATTGCATTCATTTGGTATAACAACATTGAAAAGAACAACAACAGAATTATGACAGCATTCAACGTTCACATAAGAAAATAAAAACAACAAACTAACCATAGCAATAGCTTCCTCGACGTCATCTTTGTTTTTACCAGCTACACGCCCTTTCAATGCTTCAAGAGCATCTCTGAGCTTCTTTAGAAGCACGTGTTTCTCCAACGAAGCTGCCTCTTTGAGTCTCGCCTGGCGCCCATAAATAAACGGCATTTAGGATCATCATCGGGGCCAATATTACTAAATAAAGACGCATTTTTTTCTGAAGTTAAAGACAGAAAAAAGAAAAGACATGTATCTTGAGTGGAAAGTGTCACGTAGAACTTGTAAAAAACAATATTGAATATAAACCTTTCTCTGGAGATACTACATAAGACGAGTAGATGAAAAGTGAACACTGAACAGTGAGATTAAAAATGGCCAAACCTCATCAGACAACTTAGCAGCAGCAGCTAACCCTTTCTCAAATTTGCTGGCAAGATCACGAACCGAAAGTCGTTTTTGTTGCTCCAGTAACAGGGCAGTCTCCCGCGCAACCACCTCTTTCATAGAAGATATTTTTGAGTCCTCTTTGACCTCCATAATCTGATTGTTAGCTCCAATTTTATAATTTGGAAACCGACTAGAGGCAAATACTACATCAGCTGACACTGGTGAAACTGCATCCTTTTGCATTGTATAACTAAAATCCCGGACTATTCTCGTCATAGTTTAATTCGCCTATAGAACACATAAACGACATTTCTTCATTATGCTCAGAAGATAAGATAGAAGCAAGTACTTTCTACTGCAACTATTCAACCTCAAAATTATATAGCCGAAGCTCAGTGTACCTTAATTACCTATATTATAAAGACTAACAGTAGAGAGATTTTTCAGTAAACCAACTTCAATAAATACAATTAAGGGACGGCTTTTATCAACCCAAAATCACCACATTAAGAAATTAATCTGAAAATTGGACAGTGAATATAAAATTGATGTCATAGAAAATCAACAGCCAAAAGATAGCATTTTTACCCTTCTATCATAATATTAATTAAAAGTTAATAAAAAGGAAAATGACTCAAAAAGTAATTAACACAACACATAGAAACCAATAAAGATTAGTATACCATTAAATGAAAATCGCAAAATTTACGGTAGCCAAGATAATATTTCGAATAAAAAAGTAAATTGAAGAACAAAAGATGAACTTAAGAACCCTAAAACTGTTATACCCGTGCCAGTTTGTGAGAGAGAGAAAAATACAAAAAGTAACAAAGAAGACAAATTCTACTCACAGATCATGTAAGTATAGAAAATGGGATGATAACTAATCACAGGTTTGGCTTTATGATGCAATGAAACTCTGGATCAAACCCAACAGTTTGAATGTAGATATGAATGCAAAGACAGAACATAAATGATAAAGAGAATAGGAAAGATAGTATTATACGTTTCCAGTTGAAATTAGGAAAAGGAGGCCGCTCACGCACCCCACCCCATCTGTATGTCTACATGTATATACTTTAGCATTCTTTGAGGTCTAAAAAGAACACTCTTTTGTCACTCTCAAAAATCAAATATTGTCTTTTGTAAATTTATTTGACAATTGCTTAAGATTAAGCAAAACATAATTAATGTAGTTTAAGTTATTTGTATATCTTAGTATCGATTAGATGACCTATTTTATTCGTGTACGGGACTAATTGATGGAAATGTTAAACGAACTCACATGTCTGACTCTGTAGTGAATTCAATTAGTACATTAAGTTAGACACGAAAAAATTGGGTTATGGGATGAAGCCCTATGTTACAATACAGTACAGTATTGTAAAGGTAAATTCGAGATTAAGATTCTACGTAAACAATGTATTGTAATCATATTTGAAGTTAGATTATTTGCGTCGTGCAGTGAATATAAGCATATAGTCGAATCATTTAAGTTTCTGCGCGTCGATCCTTTTTTTTTTTTTTTTCCACTGCTATTCACGTTTGCATAATACTTAGCTCACGACATTTCAAAGTTTTACGGCTCATCAAGATATTCAACCCAAATGCATTTTAAAAATTAAATTATAAATAAAGCAGTTGAGAAATGTGTACTGTGTATAATGATAATTCGTTATTTGCTTGGACTTCAAACTTTTGCTGTTAGGGCTCCACCTGCTGCTGCTGGCAATCATTCACACTTTTCCAAATACAACACCCCTTTATTTTGTGTTAATTACGGAAAAACCCCAACATGGACTAAACAACCTGATGGCGATACGTGTAACTGTCAAGTGCTAAGAAGTTCACGGGTTCTGTTAGGCCCGTGAAGTAGTAACTTCTTAAGTTGCTGTCCAAATCCATTGTACAACTAACCCGATTAGGCCCGTGATAGCTCTTATTTGAAATTATAATTTTTAAAATAATTTTTTTTTTGAAGAATGTATAGTTGAAAAAGAAAAAAAAATCGATTTACATATAATATATTTTTATGAAAAACTGTGTGGTTGAAAATAAAAAATAAAATAATAAATTTTTAGAATAATGGGATCATACGGGGGCTTAACTTTTCCACAGCATTCTTATCATCAATTTTTTAATAATTATTTCTTACTTTCTTTAATTTTTTTAATTTTTATGCGCGTAATATATTATTCATGTATAATTTTAATTCTATATAGTTAAAAATAATTGTTATTAAGCTTGAAAAGATGAGGATTCGAATTTCTAAGGGTCTCTTCTCTTTACTATTTATAAATCGTTTTTTATTTTCGATTTTTCAAACCAGTGAAAACGTGCTCTTTCCTATTTTCGAAAATGTTTTTTTGAAAATAAGTTAAAAATTTATAAAGAAAATCTAAAACGACAAATTGTCGTTTTAGATGTTTTCGATTATAATCAAGGCAAAATTTTTAAAATGCATTTTGGGTATTTTCAAAATGTCAAAAAAAATACATTTTCAACAATCTCAAAATTGACACTCAAAATACAAAATTCAAAACACAAAACTGAAATATAAAGAGAACATTCATTTAAATATTTCAAAAGGAGCCAACTCATGGATGGCTTAGCTCGGCCCAACACAACCCATGAAATCAACGAGTCAAATGGTCAAATCGAATTGAATATTTGAGCACAAGCTAATTTTAAGTGTTTTAAGGATCGAATCAATTGTCACCCTTCATCGACTCAACCCATTGGCCCTCTTACTCTAGACTTATAACTACATTGAACCAATGTTATGAAAATCGAATCAACAAGAAAAAATTGGGAATTTGACTGATAAGCGGTCAAGTTGGTGCTTAAAACTTGTATGTACAGAAATGGGCTCAAAATTTCATTATAGGTGTGTTTAAGTCACATTATTTTAGAAGAATGTATTTTGAAATAATAAATTGATGAAGAATGTATGGTTAAAAAAGAAGAAAAAGTTATTGATATGATAAAAAATATTATTTTATTGAAAAATATGTGATTGAAAATGAGTTGAAGATTGAAAATAAAAATTTTAATTTGGCTCGGGCTTAAATTTATTTTTTAATTTTGTAAATATATGTTCTTTGTTTAGATCTTGTATACTCTAGCAGCAGCACCAATGGCGTCCTCGAAGAAGAACATACTCCCACTCCTCCTCCTCTTACTCCTCCTCTCTCTATCCACCATCTTCCTCTTCTCTCTCTCCCCATCCAATACCAAATCCCAAATCCTTCCTCAATTCCCCACAATATCAACTTCAAACCCTGGCCCAAATTTTACTCTCCTCATCAAAGTCCTCACTTTTAACCGCCTCCCTTCTCTCTCCCGCTGCCTCAACTCTCTCGCTAATGCGCAGTATGATGGCATTAACAAAGTGCATCTTCATGTATTCATTGATCATTTTTTGCAAGATTCGAATTATGGGTCTGCGGACTTGGACCAACGATTGAATCTTTCGAAGGAAATTCTTGATTTTGTCGATGGGTTTGAGTGGAAATTTGGTGAGAAGTTTGTGCATTATCGAACTTCGAATGCTGGGCTTCAGGCTCAGTGGCTTGAGGCCTGGTGGCCCAGTTCGGATCATGAATTTGCCTTTATTGTTGAGGACGATCTGGAGGTTTCACCTCTCTATTATAGGTTATACATATATATTTTTCTGAATATTCATTTTCTTGATTTTAGGTTTACGGAATTTTTATTTGAGCACAGACGGGACTGATTCGAAGTCTGTATTTTATCTATAGGTTTCTTAAGGCTGTGATTTTGAATTACTACTATAATGCTTCGAACTTTAATAATATGATATATGGGGCATCACTACAGCGGCCGAGGTTTGTGCCAGGTATTTGCTTTTGTTATTTTTCCATTTCTTGAAGATTTTTGTTGCGTCACTTTGATCTGTAGTTGCTTAGAAAATGTGCAAATAGAGCTCATAATTTAATTTGTAAGCATGGAACAATTCTATATGAACTGTTGTGTTGTTTACGAGGAAATGTTGGAATACAATTAGAACGTTGTAAATTTGAATGCAAACATTCAAATAGCTTGCAAGTATTGGTTGTGTTATGAATATATAGTTATGGATTAAACCTTAATCTCGAACTCTGAGAGTAATACTATAAAGTATAAAATAGGAACATGCTAAGCATACTCACAATCCAATGCATTATCTATATAGCATGCTGACATTACTCTATCATAGCTGCAATATGAATCAGCAGTGTTTATGCTGCAACTGAAAATGATTTCCGACACATAAATGAGTGGGAAACATGTTGCAATAGGAATAATATTTAGTATTCTTTTGGCATGTGTGGTTTGACACCTTAGTCAGCACCTTGCTGTGACGTAGCATGAATAGAAATTAATGAGCCAAAGCCATATTTACAACAATTCAAAGTGCATCTCTCCTACATTTTGCTTCAAAGGTTTTGCACTCTTTAAGAATCCAAATTCTTGGAGATAACTTCATTGGCACTTGTCACACAAACCAAGAATGCAGGTGTAACCAACTGTATTTATGTTTGTGTGTGCGTAGACATGTCATGTTACTGGTCTCAATCTACCTTGTTGTTCATTGAGAATGACATGCAGACGAATACTAATCTGCAGAATTATGTACATCACAAGTTAAAGCAAATTTAATCCTTCTAAGTACATCAAAACTTAAATGATGAATCATCTCTGCATTTTTCTTTCACTATTCTTTCATAGTGGAGGATCCATTTGATACGTTTCCTTTGGTTTCTATGGAAGCATATCATACAGCATATTTGGCTAAGCTGAAAAGTAACTAAAAAACTTAGAAGTTAATAATTTTTTTTGCAAACAGATAACCCCTTCTTACTTTAAAGTAAAAAGTTTCTGATTTGGATATGAAGGTAATAGTTACTTTCAATAAGTGATTTGTTTCCAACTTTGACCAACAAAGAAAATTAATTTTAACTTACATAAACTTATACGTAAGTAGTTTAAGCTTAGCCAAACATACTGTACATCTATAGTTGAAAATGTTACAGGAGTGTGACTCTCCATGTCATCTTTATATACTTCACTGTCATGATTTTTGTTTGCCAGAGAGCTTTTTAACCTATTCCAGTCTAAGTATTTGTATCGGTTGCTGCTGACAGGTAAACATGGAAATAAAATGCATTTAGATAGTGGAACTCACCTTTTCTTGTATCAGCTGGTCGGCACTTGGGGCCAACTTCTGTTTCCAAAACCCTGGAAAGAGTTCCGTTTGTGGTATGACACACACAAGGCAAAAGGCAAGAAGCCATACCTTGAGGGGATGGTAATATTTTTATTCTCATGTTTCCCAATCCCAATTTGTATGTTTTTTGGTCCTTCTCACATGGTACATTGATGTGTGTAATAGGTGACAAATGGATGGTACAAAAAGATGGGAGAGAGAATTTGGACTCCTTGGTTTATTAAATTTATCCATTCTCACGGGTACTTCAATTTTTATACCAATTTTTTGCAAGAGAGAGCACTCAGCGTCTCTCATAGAGATGCTGGTGTTAATTACGGGAAAACAGCAGGGCCCGATTCTTACTTAATGGATGCAAATTCTAATGATTTCAACTCTCTGAAACTACATCCTTTAAGTGATCTCAAGTGGTACGACTTCTGCTTCAGAGAAGTATATACTAATAGGATAGTGAGAAGTCCTTACGAGCTTAGATCTGTTCTTCAATCTGTGCAGAAGAATGATACTGTTATAGTAATAAGCCTTTACAGGGTATCAGAGACAATTGTCAGGAATTTTCTCTGCCACATTGAGAGGTTGAATATTCGAAACTATATATTTATCGGCCCAACATCTCTTTTCCTACTTGATCTTGCAAGAAGAGGGCATCCTGTAATTGATGCAGACCAGTTTTATGATATTTCCGAGCTTGCCAAGTCTTTTCAGTTTCAAAATTCAATGGAGGAACTTATCAAGGAGATTCTTGTGGAGGCATTTGTGACTAAAAGATGTTTGGAACTTGGTTATAGTACCTGGCTACTCGATGCCAACACAATTCCCCTTGCCAGTGATTTATTTGTCAATTCCTTTGACCAGACCAATGATTTTGTTATTGGGAAGAGTTATAGACTTCTTTTCGTCAGGAGCTCATCCCCTGTTTTAAAAATTTGGGTTGAAGATTTTATACATGAAGCTGCTACATTGGTGAACACATGGAGAAAAGATTCAGTTCCTCGTGACAGCAGCTTTTTCTATGCAGTGGAAAAATTATTGAGACAAAAGAGCATCAAATATAAAAGCATGGATGAGACGCAATTAGGCTTTGATATCAACATTGCTGACGCTAACCAAACCTCTCCAGGGAGTGAAAAGAAATTTGCTTTCTGGTCTTCTGAGACTGAACTGGATATAATACAAAGGCAGCTGGTACAATTGAGATTGTGGGTTGTGGATGGTGAATCTTCGTGCACTGCTGTTGTTTGTCACCCGTCATGACATTTTCTGGTGTACTTTCTTTTTCACTTACTTTTGGACAAATGCGGCTTAATAGTATGGAAGAGTGATGTTTTGGCCAAATGGTCTGCTTGGGACGTGCACAAAATTGTTGGTAGGGAAGTCGCTCAAACTCTTCTGTTGGGAGAACTTGCGATGTTCTGATTCTCGTCTTGTTTGATTGAGAAAGCAAAGCTAGTTGGTGGATGAACAGTGGTATAAAATGACAGACGTAAACGTGGTTGTTGGGGTTCGGTACCAACAAAGCTGGTTCAATAACATCTTACTGGTGCAAATGGTCCCTGTTACAGCAGTGTAGAGCAGTTAAAAGCCTGTTAAGAAAAATAGGGGCATGTGGTTAGCGAATTCCAGCAGATCTTACATATTCTGGACAAGTTTATGTTGCACGATAGCCATGTAGGACAATTTTAACCCTACAGTTACTAAAGGCGTGTTCTATACCTAGTGTTAGATAGAATTAGACTAGGACTACAACGGATAAAATTTTAGCTTCCTTTGCTCTACAATGAATGCTTTTAAAAGTTCTTTATAGATAGTGAAAATGGCTAACAGATTGAATTTTGAGTTGTATACTTGATAAACTGAACAATCATTTGACTACGGAGATCACAGTCTAATTATCCAATGCTAAAAAATACATTGGAACTTCATTGAACAATTTAGCAATGAATCCACTGTCACACAGACAGACAATATATAAACTCTTAATAAATAGCATTACTCAATTGAGCCACACAAAATGTGACTTATAATATAGGCATGTTGAGATAGCACGAATTTGGAAATAATTGGTCATAGCAATCTAGTTTACTGGAGACCAAGATTATGTCAGTACTCTTTCTTCAATCCAAATGATTAAACTTTGTAACTGTAGCTTGCTGGTTTTTCCGTCATCCAATCTACTACCAATCGAATTTCCATAATGGAAAAGAAATCCATTGGAGTGAGGGTTTTGAATAGAGCTAACGGAAATAAGGCAATGATAATAATTATTTCGAAAGCTATATTCAAGAAAAGATATCAATACAACAATAATTTAGGTTCATAACTAGACCACTCTTGATCCATTCTCCATGTATTTTGGACTTCCTGTGAAGTACGAAAATGTACAAAATCTGTGCCCGTGGTGCAGAACAAAGATAAATATAATTGTGGCACTCGATGAAAATGGAATGCTATATGTTGAAATTTAAGGCAACATGAACCATGATGGGGCACAATAACTGAAGTTTCCAACTGCTTTTAGCTCGGGGTTTTACTTTCTTCTTCGAGGCTTCCTAGTATGTCAATACATTTCTTCAACAGAGACTTGGCCTGTTCATTTTTTTCCACTTCAAACAGATGAAGAAGATCGGCCTTAAACCCTACTTCTGCTCGATGAACTGAAGAAACGTCCCTGTAGTGAGTTGTTAACTCCAGAAGACACTCTGCAGCCGCTACATGAACCTGAGTTCATTGCATAAAAACTTAAGATGAGCTCTAAAACCCAAACGTGTATTCACAACCATATACTTTAAGAATCGAGATTCAAGTACAAGGATGTCTATTTGACACAAACCAACAATAGCATTCAGAAATTATTAGTCACACAAATGAAGAAAGGAAAATCATAGGCGCCATTTTATACTTTGAAGAGCACTCTTGACTACTCAAGTTCTCAGTCCAAAGTAAAAATGTCCACAAGAGATTCTATTTATAAAGTGCATCAATAAAAGTGAATAAACTGAAGCAAAAAAAATAGTGATCTTAAAAAGGCAAGCAAGGAGAGTATAAGATACCTGGCCAATTTTTATTGTGCGGAGACAATTAAGCAATTCCGGTGACAGTGTGTAAAATAACTGAAAACATTTAGAAAGTCTAATTAGAGTCCATACAAGTGTTGAGTATAGGACAGTAAAGAAATATGAGAACTTCTATTACCTCATGAACTAAAGCAGATAGTAAAGAAATATGAGAACTTCTATTACCTCATGAACTAAAGCAGATATGCTGGAATGTACGGTAGAATCTTGAGAGTCATCGCTACTAATTCGAAGCCTTGAGCACAGCTCTTTGATAGATGAAAAAACTGACATTTTAACTGTCAACAAAATGAAAAAGCATGGCAGTGAGGGCAAAGCTAAAGCAGAATTAAGAAGGGAAGCATAACTGAATGGTTATACCTGTCCAAGAAAAATTAGGGGAGAGAGAAATCAAAAACACATCGATCAAGTCCTTGTGTAGTTTTAGAACATCACTGATTCGAGCCACGTTGATGCATGCCGTTATGGAATTTATTATTTTTTCATGTAAGGCCGGGGAACTATCTTTCTCATCTGCATCTACACCAAGAAAGTAGAGTTTAGCTGAATTGCTCGCTATGTGTCATGTTCACATAAAAAACTTTTCCATAACTCCAATACAGTGGACATTTGTAATGCAGGATTTGAAAAGAGAATTCAAAATTATTAGTAATTTCAAAATATGGTTTCGCTGAATTTCATTGGTTGTTATACATGAGAAATAATAGCTCAAATGGATTGATATGGTCTTCAGAAATGTATATTATACTTTTGAACTTAATTCTAATAATCCAAAAGACAAAATAAAATTAACTTCTTTGTGGTTAACTTTCGGGAAATTTGAATTCCTAAAGTTTTGCAATCTATTTACAGTGAAATCAGCGAAGTGCTATATATGGAGGTCGAACTTTTCTTGATGGTAAGATCCTTTAAGACATCAGTCCTAAAGGTTATACTCCAATCTATGACGTGGATTATCGAGAATCCTTCCCACTACTAGAGATGAATACCGTTCGTATTTTACTATCTTCAGCATCTAATCTCATTTGGTCTTTACAACAATTTAATGTCAAGAATGCATCTTTAAACGGCATCTTGTAAGAAGAAATTTACATGAGAAACCCACCAAGATTTGAAGGGAGTTTTAACACCAAAATGTAGACTCGAGATGGCACTCTATGGGCTTAATCAATCTTGCATAGCATATTTAGGTAGGTTTAACAAGCCATGGAAGAAATGAAATGCCGACGAAGCAAAGGAAATCATACCTTCTTCATCAAGCACTCAACTCTGGAAAAGGTGACAACCCTAATTGTTTACATAGATGGCATAATAGTATCAGAAGATGATTGGGAAGAGAGAATATCTGGAAAAACGATTGAATCAAAGAACTTGATAAAAGACCAAGGGAGACTTGAGTATAGAGGTGGCTTATTTGGAAAATAGTATGTTTATAAAAAAGTATAAATATTTCCTTGACCCTTCTTAAAAGACCGAGATGCTACAGAGCAAACCAATCGATCAACACATAACCATAAGCTTGGAGCAGGTAAGGAACATATATATCAATAGACCGAGCGATGTATCAATGGTTGGTTGGCAAGCTTTATGACTTGCCAAACACCACCAAATATAGCCTATGTTGCTAGTGTGGTAAGTCAGTTCATGCATTCGCCTAAATAAAGTAATCTAGAAGCAGTTTTTAGTGCATATCATTAAGTTCAGCTTTTAAAAAATAATCTTGCTTAAAGAAATACAGAGGAAAGTTATATCAATGCAGATTGGGCAGGGTCAATCGTAGATTGAAGGTCAACATCAGGATACAAGGGAGGAAATTTAGTATGGAGGAGTAAGAAGCAAACATTGGTTACTAGGTCAAGGAATTAATAACGCAAACATCAATGTTCTAATTAATGCAAATAGTCATTTTTGGAATTTGCAAGTCCAGATATACAAGTACTGACAATATTTTCTTGTAAAAATTGTCAAATTATAGTCATCATCTAGAGGAAATGGAATTATTCGAAATAATTATAGTAGTTAGATTGAATAAATGGTTAGGGTTTAATGCACAAGAAGGAAATTCTTATATTTAACTTTCTATATCTAAAGAGTTCAGTGCCAGAAACTAGTATCACATGGACATTACAATGTCGAACTTGTTGAAGTAACTGAGCAGGGATTAGAGTAACAGCCTAACAGAGAATAAAATGAACAGAAAGTGAATTTTCAACCATTAGATCATATTTTGGTTCCTTATTATAACCATGTCGCAATTGGTTAAAAACCCGATAGCAACAGTCAATATGATTTATATATGTTTAGTTATTTGTGAAATAATAACCTCAAATTACGGAGGGATTATGGAACAAGAAGAATAAGCATACGATTAAGAGAAATTAATTCCACTTCCGTTAAAGCATTTCCAGAAAATTAACTTAAATGTCAGTAACAAGACGGTTGTATACATGGCAGAAAAACCATAATCCAGTAAACTGTTGCTGAACTTTAAGAGGGAAAATCATGGGACCTTATCTGAGAAAGGACTCGTGATGTACCTGCTTTAACATCACTTGTCAGGGGTATTTGACTTGATTTTCTATGAGTGATCGAATTGCATGTATCCAATAACGATGGCAGAACAATGTCAACGAGATTTGGATTGTTGAAAGCTTTGATAACCTAAAAACAGAATGAATGAAGAGAATTAAGATTAATGCCAAGAAGCATGTAAGATCATAACACACTGAACAAAAACTCGATAATAAAATCACAAGAAATATATATGAAGTCTTAAGTCCCATTGCAATATCATATGAAACCTTCAAAACAAAGAAAAGGTTAAGATGAACAAAGGCATCGCTAAAAATTTAGTGTAAACCTTAGAAGTAAACATATCTCTCTTCCTTTTTTTACCTTGAAGTTTGAACACTTTCATGATTTTAAAAGAAAGAATCCTCACAAATTAGGTTTCCACAAGTCTGCTGCTCTACTTCTTTTCAAGAATTCTTTTGCTTTTATTTTCAAGGAGGATGGAGGGGAATTTTGAGGTTTTTGACTTAACATAGTAGCGCTACAATGTACAAGTCTCTACTGCTTTTTAATTCTTTTTTGTAATGCAGTGTAGACCATGCTCAATGTCACTTGACTTTTTTTATCCAAGACAATTATTTAAAAAAAAAAACTGCCAAATTGCAGGTGCATATTTAGCAACGTGAACTGTCAATCTATTTGGTTCATCAACAGGGCAGGAAAGAGAATAGGTAACAGAAATTCTTTAGAAATCAAACTCTTGAAAATTACATATCTAGGGATTAATTTCAACAGCTTCCATGTTGAAAGAGCAATTTATTCATGATTGAGAATGGCACTGAGCTTGCCAAGGTAGAATTGACTATTTACCTGCTCAAGACAGCAAGAAGCTGCTTCGCGATATTTTTGTGTTTTCTTTGTGCAAGCGGAAGATATAAGACTTAATATAGCCTTTGGAGCATCAGGATCCGAAGCAGAAATAGCTTTATGGCACGACGTGCAAAGAGCAGACAATGCATATAATAGCGCATCCTTCCCCTGTCAAATAGTGATGATATAGACAAACACAAGAAGTTATAAATTAATGTTTCTTATAAACAAAACATTAGCTCATGCAAATTGTTTATAGCTATAACAAGATTGCAAGACAATTGTCAAGCAAACCAGAAAGGCAGACAAATGAGATGAGATGTAACAAACGAAAATAGATAGCCCATAAACAGACAACTTTTAGAGATTACAAGATGACTGCAAAAAACTTGTCACAATTTTAGCTTAAAGTAAACGAATTCTCTGAATTCAATGAGATCAGTGATACACGGCCCATTTATTGTGATCTTAGTAGTCCACAATCCAAAAGAAGTTGTAGATGCGATTCCATAAGTATTCACCAGCATTTTCTTGCAATGCAAAGGCAGTAGTATATTGTTAAGCAAGCCATGATTTGTTAAGTTGCACAAAGATTGCTTATGTAACATCCCGTGGTAAAGTTTACTAGGCTACTTACGTAATAAATCAAATAAATATGCCTACCTCCCACAACCGCCCAGGAAGTTCCTTCATAAGAGCAGTGAGCAAGGCATTATGATGTGAAGATAATGATTCACCAAGGACTTCACTGAGCTTATCAATTGCTTGTGCTGCCTGCAGAATCCCATAAAAATAAAAAAAATAAAAAAAGATACATTGCTAGAATGCTATCAATTTTCAAATAAAGGAAAGAAGGTATGACAGCAGGTAACGGCTTTTGATTTACATTTGGAATAAGAAGACTAATAGAAAACAAGATTAAACATGCCTTCTTTTTAGTTGCCCATGAAGATGACATAATTCCTTCACTGATAAGAGTAACAATTTCTCCCAAGTAAAGTTGTAGAGTTATCCGTTCACTGGACATGTTTTCCTCCCATAATTCTTCATATAAATTAGAAATGATCTTGTCATCCTCAAACCTGCACAAGAATTAATATACTGGTCATACCCGGCCCATGAGAGTTAATAATCACAGGATAATAAAAAAAATAGTGGGAATGAAATTCTATAAACATTTTCATTCAACATAGTTAAGATATTTCGGCACTTACACCAACCAACTTCAGCTTCTAATGAGGCTGGGTCCATAAGAATATATAATCCCAGATGACGAAAAACTTATATTATTTAGTTCAACATTCTTGAATGGGTTACACAGAACATGATATAAAAAACAAAAATGGAAAAACATAGTAATCGTTTACAGAATTAACAAATATTATTATAACAAGTAAATCTTATATTATTATCACCAATTGAACATAATAAATATATTGAGAAGGAAGCATGAAGCATATTGTGGGACTACATCAATTCTTGAATATCGATTAAAACAACTAAAATGTTTTGAGAGAGCTATTGAACCAATATTTTTCACAGGCACAAGTACGATCTTGTGCCACAAACACATCAAACTTTTACAAGATTTATGACTTACTTCAAGGGTAAAAGCTCTAATTGAAACATTGAAAACTTGTTCCTGATGCCTTCAAAGTCCACATTGCAAGACAAACTATTTGAAGCTCATATCTCAGTTGGAAAATTGGGAAATAATAAATCTATAATGAGAGGTTTCTGATTTTGAAACATAAACAGAGAATGCCCAGTTTTATGTATATATTTCCCTTCTATGAAATGTTTGGGAACTAGCTAAAAACCGTATAATTTTTATAGTCGGGACTGGGTAACAGTGACCTAGAGGGTGACCTTGTTTAGTATTTTTGAAGCAAGTGGATTCCAGTCTGCAAGTATCTTAATACTGACTCATGCCTGGGTTCGGTTTATTTCGTTTCACCATGTAAATATGATTAAAAATTTAAAATTGAACACATGTAAACTTTCTATCTATGCTGAATTCTTTTGTATAGTTTCCTTTATTTAAATATTCAAGTTAATTTATGTCCAATCTAACCAAGACTCAAGACAAACAGCTTGTAAAAGCACATATGTTTGCTTATCTATCTAGTTTAGCATAAACTATTTAAGAGAAAATTGTTCAGATATGTACCTAACCAATTCGAGGGTTCCCAAACAGACTCTCTTAGGTTGATTCTACAAAGCAAGCATAGCTCAAATCAGGCTTACCAATTCACCTAACGGAAGCCATAGTCAAACGTTCTTCCACGGCAATCTATCCTCAAGTCTTTTTTTGCAATCTAATCTTAATTCCAAGACTATGCAACCTATACCCATCCCAAATTTTATGGAAAAGCTATTGTGAAGAGAGAAGATGATTGCAAGATGGACAGAAGACAAGCGGTATATTTTTACCTGAATAAAGTAACAAATAAAATAAAACCAGCCATGAATCTATCTGTGCAGTGAGACATGTTTAAACTTGTTTTTCTGAATTTTAAAAAAAATGGAGAGAACAGGACTAGGTCTATTTATTTCTGAAGAGAAGATAGTGGCAAGATGGACACAAGACAAATGGTATATTACACCTGAATGAAGAAACAAATAAAATAATATTAGCCACAAATCTATCTGTGCAGTGAGACACGTTTTTCTGAATTACGAAAAAAAGAGAACAGGACTAGTTCTACTTATTTCTGAACAAGAAAACCTACAAAACTAGTATATCAAATTTTTCGATCAATTATTGCCCAAGTACACATGCATAAAAAAACAGCTATGAATAATATCAGCCAACCAAAACACGTGTTGTCAGTTATGGAATTAAAATAAGTATGGCTACAAAACAGGCACATGTTCTTTTAGTTCTAACAAAGAAACATGAAAAAATAGCAATAGACCAAACTGATTTAACCTTGAAAGGAAGATGACTGGAACAATAATGGAATGATATCCATTCAAAGTATCAGCAGCCATGGATGCATAGCTTTTCAACAGGATTGCACAAGAAATCTGATCATTTCTATCGCCAGAATGCAGGGTTGCAGTATCTTCAATCAATTTCTGGGCTTGTGATGGAGCTGCGTGCTTCAAAACTATTGCACACGCACTCGCAAAAGCACGCTTTGATGCAGCACTTTTTTCCTCCTTAACAACAGGAAGTAAAAGCTTCAGCAGCACATTTGTGAATGATTTGATGCTAACACCAACTTTCTGAACTAGCAAACTTATAAAATTTGCTACACCAACCCTGTGACAATGATAGTAAGATAAAAGCATCAACACTCATTTTTACATTTTGCACTCTCTTTTAAGTCTGAAATTATACAGAAATATAAAATTTAAACAAAAGAAATTAAATTCCTAAACCTCCATCTATTTCTGAACTACAATAATACATTTTTATATTTAAAGATTTTCAGTAAAGGGACCCAAGTACACACAAACATAACCCTAAAACAAATTTTATCACTTGAAAATTTAGTTTCAAATATTTCTAAACAATAAGTATCAAGTGACTCATTTCACCAGTGAATTACCGAACGGACAAATAGTTCTTTTATTAAGGCAAAACAGAATAACCAGGACACTAGAAGAGACTTGAGAGGAATTAAAAATAATTTAGAAATAAAAAATAAAAAAGAGCTCCATATGCAGCATCTGAACTTTGTTAAGCAGTGGGACATACAGATCTTCAGAAATACCATACAAGGCATGCACTGTAGAGTGACAAGTTTGAGGCAAGAAGACAGGAGAGAACGGGCTAGAAAAGAAAGTATATTTGAAATTTCTTACATATAATCTTTAGGAAACAATTATGAGAAGAGTGTATCATGCTCCGCCTCCTCAGACTGTTCTAAACTTCCAGTTTGTCAAAATTAAAGGAACGTGAAAGAGAGGGAAAAACAACAAGGGACTAATAAATAATACATATGGAACATTACACAAATAAATTTGTTTTAAAATGACTAAACATCTAAAACTATGTAGATTTATATAACTCCATGTATAAATATGTTAATAAATGCATATGTATTTGGGGTCTTAATGGCAATCTAAGAACCCATATCCAGTCTAAACATGGGTTAACAGACCAGGTTCCGGGTCTGAGTTGTAATGATAGACATTCCAAATTCATAATGACAAATACCAATCACTTAGCTATAGAAAGGGAGGAATATGCTCAACAGCTGATTCCCTATTATTATAGATATATTACAGAAGTTCCATAAATTATAGGTGGCAACAGCCATAAGGTTCATATAGACTCGTATCAAGCATTTGAATAGAGCCAGAGGACCATGACACTCAACAACTGATTTCCACATCATCACCATTATATATAGGACTGAACCACAGAAGTTCCACAAAAGCTTCCAATTTGGAAGATTACTCTGGAATGAGAACCATAGATGTATCAGAGACACAACGATCAATGACGAACTCTAAGATCACAGAGCTAGCCATCATCCTCATTTCACTTAAGACAACAATTTTCTAAATGCTAAAACTTTGAAAAAACACCATCAGGATGCCAACAGAATATTCAATTTCTCATTCCATGTGCATACTAATCTTTACCTGTGTTGTAGCAAAAGAATAATGCAGAAGCCAACAGAGAATGTATCTTTTCATTCATATGCATTCTAATTCTTTAGTTTTATTGCAGCAGAAAATAAACTAATAGAAAGCAAATACAAATCATTAATATGATGAAACATGCCCAGAAGAGTGATGTGTGCTATCTTGAATATGTCCAAATAATTAAATACAATATTAAATATAATTCAGTACATACCTGGTGTTTAAGCCAACACCAGAACGAACCAACTGAGCAAGACGAGGAACCAATAATTCTAGCGCAGGAGAATCAACAACTTCTATGCAGAACTCAAGAGTTTCCCACATTGGAGATCCTTTCGCAATAGAGATTCTCAAGTTTTCTAGTTTTTCTGTCTGTATCCCAGCGTTTGCTGCGTGCAACTAATATAAAATGGAAGCAAAACATTGATCACATAGGAGAGTAATAAACAAAATTGAGACAGTAGCTACCAACTCACACAGAGATTATGATTGTTATGGAAAAAAAAAAAAAAGATCCACTACGACTAGAACCACAGAAATATTTAGAAAATAATATTTCTTATTATGAATGGTCATAAAATTCCCCATACCTCAACATAATTCATCCCTTGGTCTTCAAGGCTTGACAAACTTTCCAGCATACAACAAACAAGGTCTGGCAGATGTGGACGGACTGCAATGCCTGAACCCTGTAAATATGACGAGACAATTTAAGAAATCCACTTCACTATTAGAAAGAGGAAAATAACTACATGATAGTCGACATGAACCCAAAAGCACAACAGAACAATCATGAAATAAGAGGAAGAAATCCTACCTGATTGAAAAATAAAATAACCTAGCTGGCGTAGGGCATATTATACTATGCAAATGACATGAATATAATACATATACATAAAGAAAAAGCTAAACTCAAAAACCAAATAGAAGTTATTAGCACAATGATAGGACAGCCACTAACTTTTAACATAACAAGTTGAATATTCATTTTATGCGCTGGACATATTTACCTTTGCTAGCTTTGTAACCATTCCAATGGATGCCTTACGGATATTTTGAACTTTACTCATTATACCTTCTGTTAGCAATAAAGGCAAAATCGTATCCATTGTTTTTCTTGCCTCTGGCACTGGCGTAAGAGATACATCACATAACCTCCCAGTTAAGGAAGAAACAGCACGGCATAATCTGTCACCAGCATTTCTAACAGTTTCCTTTATGTCATCCATGGCCCGGAAAGCAGCTGTCCAAATTCTCCTCAAATGCTTCTCAACCTATGATGCAAGTACATAAAATTCCATAATTGAGTCTATAGCATGGGTGTTGCACCACAGAGACACTGTAAATAACTAAACTAATATAAAATTTAAACTTAAAAAAGAACAATTTGAATAATCAAGTAAACAAATCAATCGTGCATGTACACTGTACTCATAACCATGCAAAATCTGTTGTAAAAGAACAAGGTATCAGGAAAAAGAATTGAGTGCAAACAAAATGACAAGGCAATTCTGGCACACCACACACTTGTTGGATGCTTAGCACTCCATATGACCATGATATGCTTGACAAATAAACTAGATTGTCATTCAATGATTGACACCTGTAAGATTTCATACACTCACATTTGCCATATTAGATTTTTATGATGATATCTTAGCATGACAGTCAATATATAAATTTATCAATATTTTAGTATCATGAACCATTATCATAGGTTGTGCTCTAAACTACTGCCCTTCTCTCTTTTTCATTTTTACTTGGCAAACATTATAAGACCGTCAAAGTTTCAACAAGAAGCATCCCAAATAGATTATGTGCATGATTGGCAAAAGCTTATAATTGATTAGAAGCTGGTCAAACTCTATTTTTATCCACATGTTCCGTAAGATCCACAAATTTTACCTACTTTTACCCGCCTATTGTAAATAATTTTAAGCATCCTCGTAGGCATTAAGTTAGCCATTCTATGAATTGTAATATCTAGTCATTGTAAAAGTTAGTAACAGCACACTTTTTCTTACGAGATAGTTAACTGGACTTTATGAATATTTTTGAAAGGTCAAAGGACTAAAAATTATAGCTAGCTGAGAGTTGGGGTGAAAAGTGAATATCTTAATTAAATACTTAACTAATAAAGGAACTAAGATTAGTATGTCCAGTTTTGGCTCATTCAGAAGCTTATAATTAATTATGTGTAAACGGCTCAAGAAAAAAGTAGATTTGGTCAAGCTAGACCTGAGATTTAGGCATGTGAAGAAATTCATGGAAAACAAATAATTAAAATAATCCTTGGTATCTAGATAAATTTTTAGTGAACAAGTTTTGGCTTGGTTAAATAGTTGGTTGTGAGAATTATTAGGTTATTTTATATTTCTGGTCTATTCTAATTAAGATTGAAATTAATAGAAACATAAAGAAATTGGTTCACGTCCAAATTTTGGCCAATATCTTGTAATTAGTTAAATGGTGATGTTTTGTTTATTATCATAATCTAAACTTCATAAAGTTCGTGCTACATAGACCCTAGACATTAGAAATTCTTTCCTACTAACACTCTGTGACTTTAGGACTCATGATCTAAATCAATTACTCATCTAGCCTTAACCTTTATATACATGAATGCAAGCCGTCACTCTCCTGTTCGCACAAAAGCTTAAAATATACACAGAAGGCACATGGCTGGAACAAATAAATTTCAGAAGTAATTTTGAGCAGTAGCATTGATCATCCTTCTCTGTCCAGTCCATGACTTCAATTTTTATTCAGTTAAATTTTAAAAAGATTAATGAGATGTTACGTGAAATTTTCATTACGTTTTCTGGTTATGCTCATGATTGTAATTCATATGTTAATTTCCCGAGCCATTATGAATGCTACTAGTGTGATTGGGCAGGGTTAAACATGCTAATGTTTAACAATATACAGACCTTCAGGTTTATGGGACTGCTAGTGTTCCCTTTAATTGGCCGTTGATGCTAGAATTGTCATTTGCATGGTTTCGACGATTCTTTGAAATAGATGTTGGTATGCAAACTTATTTTCATAAATTATATCAGTTTTCGTTAGTGTCATTTTGCAAGCACCTCATTGAGTATTTTTTACTCATCCCCTCCATCTTACAATTTTTCAGGAAATTAAAACCCTTGGGAGCGGTTGTGGATGGAAGCGGACGGATGATCTTTGGAGGAGAGTTCACAACTGGAAGAATAATTTATTTTGAAGTAAATTTTTTATGCTTCCAGTAGAATAGGGCTGGATTCATGTTAGATTTGAATATATTATGTTTTTAAATTTTATACTCGTAATCATTTTCGGGATATGTTTAACAATTTTAATTCAAAGACACTTCTGTTCCAGTTTTCCCTGTTTCAACCAGTGTGTTTGAAAAATCACCGAGAATTGTGTGGTATGAATTTTGCCATGATTCCATATGGAGATTAAGCCCTACAAGTTATCTAACTCCTGGTTTTGGATTCACATGATTTCCATATAGTACATTTTGAGTTATGGTCATTTTCGTGAATTTCGACCGTTAGATTCCGAGAACAGTGAGTTTTGATTTTGAAAAAAAAAAAAATCAAGTTCAAAGAAGGTTGTCTCCTTATCAGAAGTTTGTGATAATGGTGTACTGTCTAAAAAGGATTTTCAATTTCAGCATGATTTTCAAGTTAATGATTTTATTATTTGAGTTCAGTAGCACTTCAACTTCGATAAAAAAAAAAAAGAAAAAAAAAATTTACTTTCCACGCATAACATGTTTCTATCGTGATACTAATAGATGTGTCTTAACAATTATTAGAAGATGGAAAAGCATAATGGTAGCAGCTCAGATCGCTAGGATTTGGGGCGTCAAACTTGTAATCCACACCCTTCATAAGATCAAAACCTTATATAATCTAATAAAAGCTTTGCCAAACATGCTCCATACTAAAATGAATGTCACACATTTTGTAGTTCTCACTTAGATATATAATCTACATCTTTTCCTTTCTTCTTTTTTTGAGCCA
Organism: Fraxinus quadrangulata; assembly: GCA_903798255.1. Classification (NCBI taxonomy): domain Eukaryota; kingdom Viridiplantae; phylum Streptophyta; class Magnoliopsida; order Lamiales; family Oleaceae; genus Fraxinus; species Fraxinus quadrangulata. The sequence continues at coordinate 64,658 of CAIGRB010007494.1, read as the reverse complement.
TGTACGGGGAGGGAGATGATCAAAGTTCCATAAAGGTGGGCCTGCAAATAGCTTTAATGCAAACTAAGTACTATACAAGATCATATAGAGTGGGATGATGATTCAAATCTGTTAAGGCTTGTGGTCCATCTTAAAAGGTCAACCTTATTAAGAGAACTAGCACAAATTCTTATAAATTGGTATATGTTTTCATCTTTATTAGATGTGGGACTTTATCCCTTAACACGCTTCCGCAAGATGGTGACTCATTTGAACAAATCAATCTTGAAATATGTGCTCATTTTTTGAGTCTTAATCAAATCAAATTGTCTCTGATACTATGTTAGGATTTGAGGTTTCATCTTAAAAGGTCAACAGTATTAAGAGAATTCGCTCAAATCCTCATATATTGATCTATATTTTCATCTTTATTCGATCTAGAATTTTATCCCTTAATAACATTTACTGCAACATGGTTGATTTTATATACAGAAAAGAAAATGTCATTAAGCGAGAAATGGAAAAAAGCAAAAAAATAAATAAGACAAGAACAGGCCTCCATCAGGTCTTTGCAATTTAGCTTTTAAATCTGATTTCCCATTGTTATCAGTTCAGGGTTATTTTGGTAAGCCATTCCATAATTAACATAATCCTCTGAAATCACGGGCAAGTTATTTTTTGGCAATTCCAAGAAGGTTAAAATTGCAAGATAGCCAATTTTATTAGCTTCCATATGCGATATAGTCCTATTAAAATTAGGTGATGGGGGAGCGCATATAACTAGTAGATGAACACATTAAAAATATTACATTCATACACATGAATAAATATACATTCTTACTTATATATAGAGATACGTGCAAACGTGTGTATGTGAGATGCATTATGCGTAATTTTGTTACATGCACACACCTATATATTCACAAATACATTCGTCCATATGGATGCACGAATGTATGTCTAGCTATATGCATGAGCAAATGTCTGTGCAAATGTCTTTGCATGTGTATTGATCTGTATGTATGCATTTTAAAAAAATATTGTCGGTTATTGACATTGGTGTAAAAATGGCTATATTATGAGAAAACAGTAAGGATATATCCAATTAGTAACCTGATCAAATTTTCGTCCTTGGATTATATCTGCAAGAGCAAGACAAGAAGCCTCCCGAGAGCGCCAAAGCCTGGAACCGCATTGTATCAAGAGATCATCAAAAATAAGATCCAAATATTCATCAATGGTGCTCTTTGTATCTGCTACCAACGATTTCCAAATGTGTGTCATCGCATCCTGATTCAACCAAGGTAAACATTAGGCTGAAAATTTTCATATGATATATAAGCTCGATGTTCCACTAAGACAGGAGGAAAATTATAAAAGAGTAAGAAGAAAGGAAAGGTTGGAAGCACTGCCATGATATCAGAAGCTGAGGATTTGTGCTGAACTGCATTATATAAAAAGCTTACTGTTATAAAGGAGACAAATCTATTTATTTTCAACGAGCCCTCTCATGTTACATAAAAGGCCTGATGCGCACAGTTTTCTGGTCTCTGGACATTGGAGACAGTAAGTTGAACTTCTTCATTTAACATGTTAAACTATTAGAGAGGGGATAAATTCATTTCAATTTTGTTTTCAACAATGGTAAGAATTTTTTTCTGAAGTAAACTAGTAGTAAATAAAGCATGAAACGGACAACAGTCAGTAACAAAAGAGCCATGAGTATCACTCTACCTGGAGCTCTGAAAGATCTGTACCTGTACATTTTTATCAGGATCATACTGATAGCGAACAAGTCTAGGTATCAATGCACGAAGGTGGGGTTGTAGAGCATCCCCTGCAAGCTTGGCTATCTTAGAAAAACCAAAAGCAGCACCTCTTTTGGAATTAAGAGAAGCCTGATAATTAGCTAAATCCATGAATTTATAAATTAAATCTGGTTGTCCCATCTCATTAGCTAAGTTGCAGAGCTCTTTATAAGTGCTCAGTTTTCCTCCACTGGGACTTTCACCAAACGAACCCTCTTGGAACACTTCAGATTCCTCAACAAGCTGAAAAATTAACCAGACAAAGTCACATTCGAATTTTTTTTTAAAAAAAAAGTATTATGAAGATAAGAAACTACACAAAAGAACCAGGAAACTCCTGACCTTAACAGCCCTCTTCCTCTTCCCTGATCCAGTTAGAGTTCCAACAAGTGCATTAACTAGGTTTTTCTTCATGGAATCATCACCATGTTCATACACAATACTAAGGCCCTGAGATGCTAGCTCTTGTGTAAGCTCATTCTGCTCACCAAGTAGATGTGAAAATGCTTCCTGCATGCATGTGAATAGTGTCATATGAGATTTCATGGCTAACGAAGGGAGTTTCTTCAATCACCTTTTTGCTACAAAATTTCATTCAAGTGGTATCAAGTGCCTTCCAAATTAGCAATTCGGATTTCTTCTGGTCTAGTCCTTGTTATGCATTTCAAAAATCAACCTTTCTTAAAAATTGCAACCTACACTTACAACTTTCAGAACCAGCCCTAAATTCTAAATCAAATCAAGCTACTCCTGTGACACCAATAAATACGACTATTCACACTAAGACAGCTGTTTCCCAGTAGCCCCATATGTATCGCCGATAACTCAGAAAGAAAACGTAGGAATATGAATTTCCATTTTGCATATTTTTGTTTTAATGTGGACTATCATAATTTATTCACGTCTCATAAGTCTGCAAAAGTCATTTCATTTTCACAGTTACCCAGGAAAGGAAAAGAAGAGCAGAAATAAATGCGAGGATTTTAAAGTGTTTAATCAACGCTGACTGCTATCTTTTAGTGAGTCAGTGCAAAATGTTAGTTCACAATTTGCATAAATAGTTTAGCAATGATAATTAGATACATCTCAGAACTTCTCTTATCAAAATACGGATTGTACTAAGCAAAAACCTGGATATCTGGAAGCAATTGTTGGATAGTTGAGTGATGGCCACAATATACTGTTAGTGATAGTAGCCAAACAGTTCCAGCACAACGCTCCTCTTTTCTGTTACTGTATAATAGGACATCAAATAGCTTTCTGGTAATAGCATCCCTGACTGTAACGTGGTAATTTTCATTGCTATCAAAATCCATTAAGCAGCTACTTGATGGAGATGGGGACACTTCTCCCATAAGAAAGTTAGAACTCATAGACAGTGAAGTATAGTTAGTTTTGAGAATCATATCGGTAGTCACAGGAACACCACCCCACAAAAACGAAAGGGCCTCGCCAGCAGCAAATAGGATATCTTCAACCTGTTCAAATATAGATGTAGGAAAAAGTATATGAATGAAGTTTAAACTTGTATTTCTCTTCAATGCAACATAAAACTAAGGAAACCAACTTGTTTCTACAAAACCTCATTTGCTAAGGGAGAACAAGGAAAATGAAGAAGACAATGATATTCATGATTAGAGAAAAAGCTTTTCACTCACCTTTGACCGGCACAGAGAGAAAATTAGATCAAGGGCAATATTTAGATGTGACAATGATGATTCTTTCATACTCATATGCCCCAAAGCAATAACAGTTACTTGGACAGCTTTTATATCATCACTAAGGAGCAGCTTGCTTAATTTTTCTTGCAAGAGAGTCCAAATCGAAACTGCAGTTTGAAAATGACAAAAAATCACATATCATTCCTGAATCAACTTGCATTGCCACAGAACAGAAGCTAATGAAACTTGCATCATCTCACGTGTTTTCAACGGTTATATAATGGTTTCACCTGAAGTAGATCCATCAAGAAGCGGAGGCAGTGGAATGCAGAGTCCAATATGACCCAGGGCTTGCATTGCCACAGAAGCTAATGTAGCGGTCTCTGAAGTAATGACGTCAACCAAACATTTTAAAATATATTGAAGCTGGGACTCCGAGATCTGTTAAAAGCGTAGGATATAAACAAGGTAAATCATGGAGAAAATTTTTAATTTCAAGCACAAAATCTTCTTGTTTTGTAAATTGGTGGGTAAGCATGAATTTAATACAAAAGCACAACATGCAGTTCTGTACGAAATCATCCTCCTTATAATCACCAAATTCATAGAGTACAAAACACCTATTGAAGAAAACGCACTCAAATATAAGCAAAATTGATTCGGGCAGTGACATCCAGATCAGTTGCCTCTGACTAAATTAAAATAGCACTTAAAATTTGATTTTATCTGTCGCACGCACTTAGAGGACTACCATATACACATTCATATATATGATACATAGTACTGACATAATATCAATGCATCAATGAACAAATTTTCAATTTTTTCATTTAGAAAAGAAAAATGCTTACAGCAGGTGTTGTCAACATGCAATTTGCAGTAACATATCCTAAAGCACAAAGAAGTCCATGCTGCATTTCAAACCTAAAGATTGCCAAATATCAGTGTCATGGCGAGAGATGATAATAGAAACAGTACAAAGCTCTTATTACACTACCAAGCCTCTGTTTGGGCTCCATTAAAAAGAGATTTTGGAGGGAAATGTGTTTTGGAATGGTGATTTTTTAGAGAATGTGTGGTTCAAAATATGGTAAAGTTTTGAGTTTACGTATAACATTATTTTGTGCAATTGAAAATGAGTTTTGGAAAAAATGCATTTTTGGAAATATGGAGCCCAACCAAGGGCTAAATTTTTAAGTCTAAAGAACAAACCTCAATTTTTGCGTTCCAGCAATTGAAGAAACTAACTCATCCGTAAGTTGAGATAAAGCAGGGACGGGAAGCACAGCGGAAGCTATTCCAAGTAAACGTGCTACAGATTCACGAGTACTGAAATCTAGGTGACCCAAAAATTGTTTAAGCCACAAAACTTTTTCTGAATAGCGAGAAGCGATCATCTATCATCCAAAAGCAAAAATAAAAAATGAGGATTCCAGAAAATTAAGGAATGTAAACCACAAAGAAGGAAGGCAGAAACTCAGAAATCTTTCTTTCATCAAAATTCATGAAATCTACCTGGGGAAAATGGGATCCAACTGTAATTAGTGCCTTGGAAGCAGATGCGTGCAACTCAACAGAACCTTCATATGCCATAGCATGTTCCAAAAGTAAACAGAGTCTTTCAACCCATTGTAGAAACTCAGAATCTTCATCCAAGTTGGTTTGCCGAACATCTGCCTCAAAGCATTTCAACAAAAATTTGATCATAGCCTCATAAGTCTTAGATGGGAAAAGAAGCTTTACATCTCCCATTTGACTAAAATCAGAGACAGCTGGCTGCTGTTCAAGAATATAACCAAGCATGTCTGCAAGTTTTGGATACTTGATAGGGATGCTTTTTGCCAAAGTTTTTTTCAGATCTTCACCAGGAAACAAACCTTCTAATGCCATTTCCCTGCGCACCCAAAGAGTTAAGATCATTTTCAAGATAACATTATAAAACAGATAAAAAAAGAGTAACTACGGAATAACAATCAGCACGAAAAGTTCTGCAGACACAATGGGCAGGAACTGTAAAATACTCTCCAAGTGTCAAGATATTTCTTTTCATTCACAATTCTGACATGTACACTTCTCTCTCTCTCTTGTTTCCTTTTGGCCTGTGCGGGATAAAAGTATAGGAGCATAATTTATGTATGTCACATCAGGTTCCCAAAAATAAATAGAAAAATTATTTTTCAATGACACTTTGAGACACCCCTCTCTTCTTGTTTAAGAAAAACACAACGATTAACATGTTATGATTCTGACGTTCTCCCACCCTAAACCAAAACTTAAATCGTGTTATAAAAATTTCCTTGGATTTCTTAGTCGGTAAAAGATTAACTAGGAAAAAGTACATAGATGAAATAAAATTCAGCAAGCCATTCCTTTTGCTTTATCAAAATCTAAATAAAAGAAAAAAAAAAGGTGCAGCTGTAACTTGTAATTTTGACCAAAAAGCAAAGTAACGCAAGAACTGCAAATAACAATCAGCTGCGACTTTAAGAAGATGTTTTCAAGCTGTGAAATGCTCGTGACTCAAAAAAAAAATTCAAATAATGAACAAGTTCTGCCTACGTTGAAATTACTAAGTATTTCGGCTGCCTTCAGACTTGTTGAACCTGCAGCAATGCCGATGCCAGGGAGTAAGAACTTGATAATATAAGAGCAAGTGAATATCTAGAATTGTTGAGACAACAGAATCATTTATATTTTACATGGTTTATACATGCAGAGGACAAATATCACCATTCTGATTCTTAATGCCATTTATAAGAGAATAGAACTATAACCATGTAAAACATTCGGCAAAAAGTGCTGAAAAACAAAGGAAGCGGTTATTCCTAATGTGAAGCACAATCAATTTCCAGAGTCATCTACTTATGTTATATCAGAATACACATATACTTGTCATACCCAATATAATAAGTAGTAGTTAAACAACAACCTAACCCTAAATCTTAAGAAGGAAATCCACAAATTGCAATCCAATCAAACACAGATCACTTGCTAATCCTTGAAGATAATAACTACCTGATGTCCAATTTTAAATCTGCAGCTCCAAGCATGCAAATAAATCGGCTAGGACAATGATTCAAGTCAAACAAGGACGTCGCCCATCTCAAAGCACAAAAACGAACTTCACTTTGCTCCTTGTGTTTAAAAGGATGAAAGATGTTAGTATGTTCAAGAAATGTTAATATAGTAAACGAGTCAATTGAAAACCTCATATTTGATTATTAAGACATGTGAAACCAATTAAGAAGAAAGCAGAAAAGCATTAGAGCACATGTTAACAAGTGCATAAGTGAATACCATTTGAGAATTTTTCAACAGAAGCAATTCCAAATCCTTTAACACCTTTGAGGGTGCATCCTAAGACTCAAAGCAAGTGACCATCAGAACAGAAGTCAAAATACAGATTCACAATTAATTCAACACTTGATATATGTAATACCTTGTATGCAACAGCAAGAGAATTTGTTGCTTCTTGAACAATCAGGCGGAGATACTGTGCCTCGAACTTCAGAGCATCAAAAAGCCGAACAGCCACATCAACTTTATCTCTAACGGGGCGAGCACAACCAGAAACATCATATAAGTAATAAAAATAGACAATGGGACAGCAGACTAGTACTGATAAGCCATAAAAATGTTACCTAAAAAGTTGAGGCATGCGCTGTGCAAGCAATCCAATTGCTTGAAAACAGAAAGTTTTAGTCTCCCTAGCAATAGCATCTGGACAAATAAATGTAGACTAGGATGAATGTGACAGATTGGTAAACATGTCATTCTAATCCTCCATGTATGACAGTGTAAAGCTAGCGAGTTGCATGATAAACACACCTGATTCTGGCGATGAGTAATTATCTAAAGTTTTCAGAATTCCAGTCAGTATAAGAGGGCCCATGAGCTTCAACTGATCCATTCTAGCCTGCAAATGTATCATAAAACGAAAACTGTGAGAAAAGCATTAAGCTAACCATCCACCATACTTCACTGACAGGAAAAAAAAAAGTTTACTCGTCTGTACAACTAATACAAATATCAAAAGGAAGAAAGTTGCATTTGTGAGAATTCAATGAAATAAGTTAGCTACGGAAAAACAGAAACATATAACTGTTCCTTTGACTACTATTATGGAGTGTAGGTAAATACACACAGAGGTGATATATTCTTTTAGTAATCACCAAAAACAGAGATATATAACCATCTTTTGGAGTGAGGCTCATAGTGCACGACATACATATAACATTTTACACACATAATTTACTCGCTTTAATAAAGAAATAAAAAAAAAATTTGATAGGTAATTTTATTAATAAAAATAGAATACACAGAAAGTGGATTATCAATTTAAACAAAAAAGAAACAACATAAAATTAGGCAGCCCTTCTATAGGATTAGTAGCCGCGGCATTAATCCAAGTCTACAAAGTCAGATAAAACAGTTCTCTGATTTGCTCTATCATCCATGTTTGGTCTTCAAAATAGCGGTTGTTCCTCTCTCCACACACACCAAACAATGCATCCAGGAATAAGATCACATACAAGCTTGCTATCCTTATCACGAAGTTTTCTCCCCCATGCTTGCAACACATCCTCTATACGCCTAGGCAACACCCAATTCATGTGTTGCACAGCCAACGAGCACCATCACAATGAATGAACTAATGGTCAATCGTCTCTCCATCCCTCTTACACATATAAAACCACTCGGTTACATAAAAACATTTCCTTCGAATATTATCCACCGTTAACACTTGCCCCTTCACAATCGTCCATAGTAAAAATACCACACATGGAGGTGATTTACATTGTCACGCGATATTCAAAGGGAATGAACTCTCCACAAGTCCCAAAAGGAATCTGAAATAAGTGCGAACTGAAAAAATACCATCTCATACCAAACTCCACCTGCTATGATCACCCTCTCCTACTCGAATTTGCACCTCATGCAAGGAAGTCAAGAACAGCGCATAATCATCCAATTCACAATCCTGTAAACCCCTCCCAAAAATAATATTCCAGCTGTAACTCACATTGTGAATGTCTAATACATCATTTACCATAGCAAAAGGCACTAGGGTAATGCGATGCAAGGAAGGAAACCTTACTTTTAGCGGTTGATCTCCACACCAACAATCATCCCAAAATCTAATATTATTATCATTCCTCACCACAAAAGTCAATCTATCCCGAGAGTAACTCCATCCTCATCGGATATACCTCCACAAACTCACCCTATAAGAACCACGAACCTCGACCCAGCACCAACCCCCCTCCATCACACCATACTTCACCCTTATGATTTCTCTCCAAAAACTCACCCTCTCCACTCCAAATCGCCATAGTCACTTGCCCAACAAGGTTTTTTTAAACAAAACAAAGTTCATCAATCCAAGTCCCTCATCCTTATAGGAAAGCAAACAACACCCCAATTAACCAAATGAACTTTCCTCTCCTCCCCCAACCCTGCTCAAAGAAATTCCCTTTGAATCCTCTCTAATCAATTTGCCACTGCAATAGGAATAGGAAACAATGACAAAAAATATGTAGGAAGATTAAAGATACTGGATTTAATGAGTAAGGTGGCATTCCTTTGATAGGTACATACGCTTCCACCCCGCTAACATCCTCTCCACCATTTCTATAATGTCATTCCAAATATGTAAACTTTTAAATTGTGCCCCTAAAGGGAGCCCTAGCTATGACATAAACAATTGCACAACCCTACAACCCAATATATCAGCCAACTCCAGGTTAGCAATCTTTCCTACTGGCCCCAGATTTCGCCAGATTTATCTTTAATCCAAACACCGCTTCAAAGCATAGAAGCACATGGCGCAAGTTCCTAAATTGCTCAGCATTTGCATCACATAAGATCGGTGCATCATCTACAAATAACAAATGGAACACCTGCACGTGACCAACCGTAAAGCCCCTTATCAAATCCTCTCCCACGGCTTTTTCCAACATCCTACTGAAAGCCACCATTACAATAACAAACAACAATGAAGACAAATGATCCCCTTGCCTCAAGCCTCTGCTGCTCCGAAAATAACCCTCGAATGTACCGCTGACCAAACTGAAAACGAAACAGTAGAAATACAAAACTAAATCTGTTTACACCACTTATCCCCAAAGCCACATCGTTTAGGCATATACAAAAGGAACCCTCAATTCACGTGATCATTAGCCTTCTGAATATCGAGCTTACATAGCATGTGAGGAACCCCTAGGCACAATCTCGAGTCAATGCATTCATTCGCTATTAAGTACAGTATCCAAAATCTGGCGCCCTTTCACAAAAGCATTCTAAAACTTAGACACCACTTTCCCTAGCACCTCCTTTATCTATTTGCCAAAACTTTCACAATAATCTTGTACACTCCACTGACTAAGCTAATAGGGCGAAAATCCTTAATATCAGTCACTATCAATTTCTTGGGAATTAACAATAAATGTCACATTAGAACTTCTCGAGAACCTGCCACACTCAAAAAATAGAACATCCTAATGTCCGATCGCACCACCTCCCAACACGCCTTATAAAATGAGAACGAGAAACCGTCCGATCCTAGTACCTTATCATCATTCATACTAAACACCACCTCCTTAATTTCATCCACCCCAATTGGTCCCTCTACCCAACTAGCATTGTCCTCCGTAATAGTAGAAAAATTCAATCCCTCTAACTCTGGCTAGATTATGATAGAATCTCACCATTTGGATCCCAATATTCTGTGGGTCCTCATAGGGAAACCCCATCTACCTCAACCAATGTGATAGAATAAAATAAAATAGTTTTTTTGAAAAAATAAAAATAAAACTCCAAGCCTGTTTGATGTAGATTTTTTAGCCCTTGTTTGTCACTATCTAAAACGGAACCCTTTAATTTTCATACTCATTTCAACTATACATTCAAACAATAAAATATTTTGTACGTAAACCTAAAATTATTAGCTACTTTTTAACCATACATTCTCACAAAAAAAAAAAAATTTGATAAGTAATCAGAATTTTATTAATAAAAGGATAATACATGGGGAATGTACAATCAATTTAGACAAGACAGAAACGACATGGAATTAGGCAGTTTTCTCCAAAAAAAATCACTACTCAAAATATCATTTTTCTCAATAATAGTACGTAAACCTAAAATTCTTGGCTACTTTTTAACCATACATTCTCCAAAAAATCACTATTCAAAATATCGTTTTTCTCAATAATGGCCTTCAAGCAGGGGCTTAATATATTCTAGAAATGAGATTTTTTTTTTTTTGAGAATGTTTAGTTAAAAAGCAAGAAAAAGTTATTGCTCACGTGCAAAATTACTTTATTGGGAGAATGTGTGGTTGAAAATGAATTTGGAAAAAATTAAGTTTTTAAAAATATGCACCAAACAGGGGCTTCATCCTTTTTTCGCCATGTATATATTTTTTTAGCAGTACAAATCAGATTTTTAATCACAAATTATGAACTTATACAATTACTTTAATAAAAAAGAATTATTGGATCGGGTACCAATTTGGATTTCAAATTTTTTGTGAACAAAAACCTACATAATGGATAGAAATTTGGTGAGAAATCAAATCTAAGTTGGATTTGTACATTAGAAAAAGAGGGCAAGTGTGATTTTATTACTTATTATCTCTGTAGCACGAACACTTCAATTAAGATAATGTGTCAATGTCAGACACGTGTCGATACCGACACTCCCCAAACACTCGACTATAATTATTTTTCTTCTTTATATTTTTAACTCTGGTTAATAGTAAATAATAAAAATAGGTACTCATATTTAAACGATTTAAACAAAAAAAAATTAATAACAAGTATAAAACTAAATTTAAACTATATAAATGAAGAATTTAATCGACGTGTTATATCGGTACTTTCTTTAAAAATTGTCTGTCTACGTATCCGACAAATATCGTGTTGGACACACGAGTTCGTGTCGGTGCATCATAACTTGTTAATTATTAGATAAGATTTCAAGAAAGAAAATCTTTATAAGAAAAGGCTATGAACTTAAAAAAAACCCCAAAAATTATCCCGATAAGCAAAAAAAAACTTTAAAAATTATATTCAAATTCTACAATCTTGATCATTCATGAATTAGTGATAATCCATGGATAGTTAATAGATCACTCTTTCAATCAATATTATCTGATAAATCAAGGCTTTTGAGAACCATAAGATGATGATTGGGAGTCCCGAGATAAAGTTTGTGAGTAGTATGGATATCTTAAAACATATGTTAAAGAGAAGTTGGTACAAGATAGCCGAGCAATGAAAAATTAGAATTAGAATCTAAACCGAGTAAGTGTCTTAAGCATGTAAACCATGGAATTCTATTTCTTAGCAACAACATCACAAAAAATTAAAAAGGATAGAGGTATGATTTCAACGAATTATGTTAAGGAAAGCATAGCATTGATCTTGAAAATGTGTCAAACTCTACTGGTGGTCTTAAAAGTGATAAGGTTGAAGACAATAAAGATGAGAGATGCAACAGGTCGTTAGTATTCTAACATATATGGTGAATTTTCCCATAATAGTGTTCTTAATTATAAAATTTGTTTATTAGTACTTTTTGTGAATGTGTTAGATTTCCAACCCATGAATTATAGACTATAATAACCTAGTGACATGTTAACTAGTTTAAGAAGCAAATACGTATATCCAATTCTCGAATGGAATGTGCTGGAATGTAGGCACTAGGAACATGACAAACTATTCAAGATCCCACTAACACAGGGGTTACTTGAGACAACCTAATATTATAAAACCTTATAAGAACCTAGAACGAGAGAGTTTAGCCACTGTTCGACAACCATTATTTGACTCTTTTTTTCCACATACTCATTTTCAACCACATTCACACAATAAAAAAAATTACACATAAACCTAAAAAAATTTCCTACTTTTTAACTATGCATTCTCCAAAAAATCACTATTCAAAACATTGTTTTTTCCCAAATAAACTCCATCAAACAAGGGCTTAATAAAATAGTTAGAATGTTATTACTACATTTGTTTTCTGTTTTAGACCATAATCCTAGATTCTTGATGACATGTTAACAGGCATAGAACATGGGGGGGAAAAAAAGTAAACGGTACTTGACAGAAAAATTAAAATGATGCAGGGTGACACTACAAGGCTGTGCTCCAATTCTGAACAACCAAATACAAAATTTATATTCCACAGGAAGCTTTTGATGGGTGAAATTCCTGTTCAAAATAAACTATAAGGCATAAGCTACTTACATGTTTAAAGACCCATACAGTAAACTCCATCCCCAACTGCTTCAACCTGGAGGTGGTATCAATTCCTGAAAGGAAGAGGCAAGAAGATTTAACCAGATTTTCAGTTCGAGAAGTGAAAGATTTAGCCTATGTTTGGCCTCCATTTTTTAAAAACTCATTTTTCCAACTCATTTTCAACCACTCCCATAAAATAATTTTACACGTAAACCCAAAACTTTTCCTTATTTTTTAACCCCACGTTCTCCAAAAAATATCTATTCCAAAGTACATTTTCACCCAAAAATGGGGCTCAAACAGGGGGTTAAGTTTTAAGAAACCAGAGAAGGGTAAATTTGGATGTCAAACTAAAAGATATTAAAAATAAACTGTGTTTTTACAAATTTGCAATGCTTCATTACAATTTCATTCAGGCAGTAGAATATGCACTACTTTCATAGCTACTGACAACCAAAAAGGAATCAAATTTAAGCCATTTTCAAAACCAGGGAAATGAGATCCAGCCACAAGATATAACTACGCTGTATTGCTACACTACTAGTTCATGCGAGGTTTACAATTGCCAAACAACCAAGAATCAAGCTGATTTTCCTTTACATAAAGTAGTTTCTCAACCCTGAGTTCATTTTCTAAATTCAATCCACGGGGACTGAAAACTAATATTCACCTCCTTTCACCTGTGGTCTAGATGTCTCTAATAAATGACATCGTTCAGTTTTTATATCTAAAACACTACATTAAGTGAAAACAGTGATAAGAATGAAACAACATATCAGTTGGAGTTCCGAATTTAGTAAAGGGTATTAAAGCCTCTTGATAATTGTTCTCATTTAGCTGTAGTTATGTAGTTGACTGGCTTAGGAATAATCTCAGTTAGCCTAGAATAATATATTGGTCAATAGAAATCCTTTATTTTCATGTTTAGAGTCCTAAAAATCCTTAGAGACAATAAATACTCGTGTAATCCTTTATTTTCACTAAAGTTGAACATTACCAGAATTTGATATTGCATAATGTTTCTTCTTTTTTTTTTTTCCTTGACTTCTCTCTTCTTAAAGCACTACTCTTGGATTAGCACCCAAAACATCCCTGAAACTTCAATAAATGAGCATTTGGTTGGGGATAGACCTCTGAAATCATAATAGGAACGACCAACTCCAATTCCTAAAATTAAATTTGCTAGGGCTGGAATGATATTCAGATTCATTGAGTTTAGAATTGGCAATTTCAAGCACTTCCCTCACCATTTTGGATTGAGCCCTACAATTTCACAATTATATCCGTGTAACCTCCCTACCCCAACAGTACCTCCCCCACCGTGTATGTATTGGCTTCCCCATCACAGGTGTCAGCCATAGTGGGCTCCAATCAAGTAACCCTCATCCCCCAAACAACCTCACACACACAATATGCACACATCTTTTGTCTCGTGCACAATACCAGAAATAGTCCCCTTCCCCTTTCCCTTCCCAACAATCGACAAACAAACGAACAAACTGTGGATAGATAATTCAAATTCTAAATATGATTTTCTTAAACTCTAATTGGGTGAGATGGGTATTTGGTAAAATTTCCAACTCACATCCCAGTTGAGACTACTAGAACAGGAACTTGATGGACAAAAGGACAGAAAAATTATTCGACCCTAGCTTTGACTTCACTTTTTCGTAAGATTTCCAACTTGACCTCACACACAGTCTCTCAGCTATTGTCAAGTTGGACAGAGAGAAGTGTACTCAACCTCAATTGAGTGATTTCAATTTTATTTTGGCCAACTTCTCAACCAACCACCTTTAGACCTTGTTTGATCCCCATTTTTTTCAAAATACATTTTTCCCCCTCTTCTTTTCAACCACACATTTTTCAATAAAATAATATTACACACAACACAAAAACTTTTCCTTTATTTTTAACCACCCATTCTCCATCAACTTACTATTCCAAAATGTATTCTACTATAAAAAAATGGGGTTCAAACAGGCCCTTAAGTAGTCGACAGAAATGGAGGATGTTGAATTTAACAGGAATGAAGAGTGTCAAGTTGGTAAAGAAACGTAGTCAACCCCAGTAGAAAGATCTCATTGGGTCGAGTTGGGTATTTGGCATTTTGGGTTTGAGCTATTGCTTTAATGTTCGTAAGGTTGTTGACGTATTTACGTAAGAAAATAAATAAATAAAATTATGCATCTTCTCAATTATGACCCCAAAATGTAGTTATTATAGTTAACCATCTCATCCCAAGGCTTATACTTTTACACATAAATTTTGTCTTCAGCATGCTCATTCACATGGAACAGTCGTGCACAATTTTTCATAGATGGGTAATTGTGAGACTTGAACCCAGATCTTTTGCTGACTTTGATACCAAGTTAACCATCACATCTAAAAGCTTAAATTCATTTATTTATATAAATTTTGTCGTCGGAAATTATCTTAATTCTAATTCAAACTCAAACTGAACAAACACTTTTCTAACTCATATTTCTTTTAAATCTAACAGGTATTTTCTTCATTTTGATTCCAATTCCGAGGTGATCTCATTTTGATCCCAAGGGTGAACCAAATGCCACCTAAAACCCCTTCAAACTTTACCAAACACATTGGCTACCTCATCCACATTGAATCCCACAACAAAATCCATCATTAGAGGATTAATGAGAGTGTTTCTAAAATTGCCCAGCATCAAAGCACCACTAAGGCACTAACCTTATGTCCTTAACAGATAACCAATTTCTAGCAAGTTTTAAGAAAGAAACACCCACAGAAAACATCCAGGAAGATAATCCAAGCATCAGTGTTTCATACAAAATGCATCAGTTTAAAATTTCCAACACCCTATCCATACGAAATCATTAGTCCTGTTCTCTTTTGAGATATAACTGATATATATCCAAAAAGAGATCTTCAATTCAACTTTTAAAGGAAAAAAAGGAAAGAAAACTAGAAGGCAAGAAAATCCATTTTTATCCATACCAGAATTCTGAACCCTTGAACTTTTGGCATGTAGAGACACACATAAAAAAAAATAATAATAATAAAGTAGATCATAGAAAATCGACTTAAATCTCTAAAAAAACTATGATGCATGTAAACATTCTAAGATTTGGATAGTCCTTCCAAAAGGAAAAGAAATACAATTCAGGACCAGTCTCAAAACTCAAAAACAGATTATTTCACCAACCCTAAGCTCTAGCGCACGAAAACTGTCCCCCAAAGATATGCAGAAAATCAGAGATGCAATAAAAGCAGAGTATTCAGCTTACCAAATATACAGCCGAAAATGCACTGCAAAGTCAATGGGAAACTGTTTGCTGCAGTAATTGACCGGCAGAAAATCGACATCAGTCTCACTCTCAAAGCTGGATTTGCTGGACTGACCTTAGATTCTGGAGAAATATTTTCAGATCCTGTGGTTCCTAAATGGCATGGAACATAACATAAATTATGTTACAGCCACCTGATCAAAATGTATCACGTCAACATATTGAAGAACTAACTGCCTTCCCCATCCACCGATGTTTACTAAGCATCCAATCAACAAATAGAATCTTGTTATATAAACTTATGTTCTGTGAGAGTCAAGAAACAGTGTTCCATACCATTAAATAGGAAAAATAGTTTCCTTATCAGGTTCGAATCATCTAAATTCACACCAGAAGCATTCTTCTTCAAGGCCTCCTCAGCTTTCTTTACAACAGACTCTTGACTTCAGCAAAACAACCAATAAACACATAACTAAAATTTAGAAAAATTTAGAAACTTATTAACATGTATCAAATATTCGGCGAGTGAACCAACTGGTACCTGTCAGCACATGCAGAAATGTAGAGAGGATAAACAAGTTCAGGAGGCAGCTCCAAAGCCACAAGGATATTCAACATTCCCACCTACAGAACAAAAAATAAAAAAGATATTTCAAAAACAACAAAAATGCATGTGAACATTGGTCAAAGTAAACTTTAGACGAAAGTTTGAATCAATCTATTGGTAGGTCAACAGTATTTAATGCTTCTACGGAAAGTACCTTCCTATTTTGAAGCATATCATTTTTCAGTGGTTGTTTTCCCGTAATTCGTTCACATTGAACAGATGAAAGCCCAGCTGGACATCCTCCACTGCAAAATCAGCCTACACTTTCACTTTACAAGACAAGCGTATAGATCAATTGAATTCAGGAAAATGCGTGTAGCAATATAAATAAGACTATTCAAACCTCTGAGGTGATGGCTGATACAAAATTGTAAGAAGACAAAATTCAAGAAATATCTCGCTGTCCTTGGAACCACGTAGCATCCTATATCTTGCAGCAACTTCATCACTGATTTGAGTTGAATGGCACTCACCAATCACCTGAAACCAAAATCTTAGAAATCGGTTGATGCAGTACATGAAGTGAGGCCAATATAAACAACATTATTGACCGGACAGAGACAGAGTGAGAGAGAACTTTATACGCTGAATGGCCCGTGGCAATCATATCCCAATTATGTAAATGAGGAGACAGATTTTTGTGATAAAGGTTTTTCACGACCAACCAGAGACAGTTCAACAAGAATATAAAATTCAATTAAGAAAGGTGCAATCTAAAAATTTCACCAAATTTAACGTGTGGCCATTTAATATGATTGCTTTTCAGCTATGCTAGTATTACATGACACTTTAGTCACCTAGTCATAGGTGCATTGAAAACACAATAGTCATAGGTGCATTGAAAACACAATACATTTTATGACTACTGATCTGGTAATACAGAAATTCAAAATCATACGTTTCTCCTCCTATTAACAGATATCTTTTTCTACCAAAACAATGTATACCTACTACAAGGTGTGTGTTATTTAGGACTTTTATTTAAAACGCCACAATTTCGAAATTTCGGCCAGCTACTTTATTCCCCCGAGTTTTTCCACTCTTATTTTGAAGCTACTTAGTCTATAGAAGTACACAAATACATAGACACGATCTAACAATAAAAATGTGCAGTAAAAGTAGGGGAGTCTAACATAATATCCAGCTTTTTGCCCAGAATTTTGGTGGTGGGCACATTAGTTTCTTCTTTTATATCTTCTTGAGAGCTAATATATGAAAGTTCAGACCGTTACATTGCTTGTTAAAATACGTTAGATAAATATTGCACTCAGCATCAAAATAAAATGTGGAAGGTACTCCCAGCATAACTAAATTTATTTTAGCTTATTATAAAACCGAGTTTTTCTGAATCTTTAACCTGGCAGGCGAGTTTCAATTGAAGCTCATTGGTACGTTTAGGAATCACATAAATGGATAGTACAGAGAAAAATATATCTTCAAACAAATTTTTGCTTATGAATAAATCTAATATATGTGACCGTTCAGGCTTGTGTATTGGTGATCCAATTGCTAGGAAACTAAAAAGGGAAAGCAATTCTGCAGCTTCACAACTTACAAAATCGTTAAAACTAAAGATTACCTTAGCTGTGAGTCTCAACAATATATCCTGATGAGGAGGAGGAAGCTTCGAAATGTTAGCTAAAAATACAGGTGCCATGATTTGTTTTTCCTGAGAAGTTATTCAAAAGCCAAGTGAAAAAGAAAATAATTTATTTTAAATGATTTGCATCACCTACCAAATAGATTAATACAGACCTCCTTGGGCACACGTTCAATTGCCATCTCAATGTACACAATGCAAAAGTTTCTAATCATTGGTGCAGCACTAGATTCCACATACAATTTCCATAACTCAGATAGTGGTAGACCAATCTGTTGCTGGTGCTTCACTCTCTTGTTCACGTGACTCAGGATCTCGATAACCTAAGACATGGAAGAAAATATCAATTTACATGTGACAACTACAGAAACGACTATCCAAATATAAACACAAAAATGGATAATTGGAGATGCATAAGATGTCAAACTATCCAAAGTCCCCACTTGCTTCAACTTTCTTTTGTCTGGTGCAGAAAAAAAACGAAAGAATGTATAATAAAAAATGTAATAATCCAAATTAATGAAAATTTGTTATAATTTCAACCCTGATGCCCCAATTCCATGCCACCAAATATAGCGTACTCTGCTCAATTGCTTAAAACAAACACTGCCAGGTTCTACTATCCAACTCCAAAATCTGAACTGAAAACTCTCTCATCTAAATACTAACTACCTCAAGAAAAACCAAAAAATAATAATTATCGTTATTAATTTAACGCAAAAAGCGAGTCTTTATACGGAAGAATTTTTTTCCGACGCTTCATTGTGAATCAAAAGCAATTAGAAACAAATTACTTCAATCCACCATATAAATTATTTCATACTTCGAGTTGAGTAGCTTAATCGATTGGCATCACAAAGAATTAGTTCAAGGTAGTACAATCTAGTACGTTCAAGAATCCCCACACACAAAATGTAACCTAATTATACAAGATTTGTGAAACCCACAAAGTAATAAAAATTTAAGAGCAAAACATGAAAAAATAATACTTTGTTTCGCAGAGAGGTGGAGGGAGGGGAGAGGCAAGCGATAGAGATTGGAAGAAGCTTGGAAAGCAAGTCTTGTAGCTTAGAGTCGTCGCAGAGTGCGAGGCGAGTCAACATTCTGTCGAGCATTTCCTCTTTCTCTTCGTCGGATTTTCCAGACAGGGCCGATGACCACGAGGCGGAGGAGGAAGAGGATTCAGCCATGAATTTTGTTGGGTTTTTGCGTCTGAAGAAGAATGGAGTCCTGTAAAATCAAATTGAGAGCGGTCGTGCTTTTGGTCGTTAAATAGGTGCGTCAAAGGAATCTCCAAAATTGTTCGCGTTTGCTTTAACTATTTTCGAAAAGAAATTTTCGAATTTAAAATTTATAAAGAAAACGAAAAAGGTCGAAAGAGTCATTTCAACTGTTTTTAGTTAAAATCAAGCTATAACTTCGTTTTTTTAAAAAAATATATATTTTTTCAAAATGACAAAAAAATACGTTTTCAACAATCTCAAAATGAACATTCAAAACTCAAAATGAATTCAAAACTAAAATACAAAAAGAACAACCTCTAAGGGACTGTTCTCTTCGTATTTCAGTTTTGAGTTTTGAATTCATTTTGTGTTTTGAGTATCTATTTTGAAATTACTGAAAATGCGTTCTTTTTGTCATTCTGAAAAACTGTTTCTCAAAACATAGAAATGGAAAACGCGTTTACTTTGAAATTTTGAGAATATTTTTTTAATAATATTTTATTCAAGAAATCTGATTATTTAATAAATTTTAATAGTTTAATGTTAATATAGTATTGAATAATATATAAATTTTGAAGTTGGTGAATCTTAAAATATTTTTTTCCAGATATAAAAAACACAACCTAAATTAAATTTAGCAAAACAGTTCAATCGATATGATAAGAAGTTTACGTGTCATGAAAAGATAATCAGATACTTAACAAAGTATAAAATAAATCCATGGAGTCATATACGACGTCTTGAGTAGTCATTGCATATGTGTATAACAATTTGGTCCCTGACTTGTCTCATTTGAGCTATTTGACAAGCATCAAAATGTATGATTTCTTGATCTTGACCTGACTCTGATATATCTTGAACACACTATATTCTCCTCTGAATATTCAGCGAACAACCTATTTAAAGCGTGCTCCTGACGTACATTACATGCAAAGTGCATAATGCACATGAATCAGGCTGGCTTAGAGCGAGACAAGCAAAGTTTCTTTAAATGCAATGTAGACTTTTCAGACTCGGCAAATTCAAAAATGCATTGGGTTCCAAGTGTTTCTTTTCTTTGCTTGCAAACTAACATATAGCTGCCTTTAATGGTAAAACACAACGGCGGAGAACGGAGAAGAAATTTCCATTATCAACAAATTTCTAGCAATGACAAACTTTTGTTGGAATTTAATGATAGTACAATAAAAAATGGTAAACCTTTTGCACTCCTATGGCTAGAAAATACACGAAAGGTGTTTAGAAGAACAAATTTGAGAGCTCTAGTCGCTGTTGAAAGCAACAATCAAGAACCTGAAGAACCTCACAAGGATGATACATTTCTAGTGTACCACCTAGTGCTATCTAACAACTATTTTCCACCATAAACTGCTGTAGCGTCATTTCCTCACTAGTATATAAAATGGAAAGCACCAGTATGCTCACTGCTGGATATTTGGAGACGTGTTTTCATGCACACTCTTCTTTGTAAACAACTTGGATGCATTGACCTGGGGGAGACTATTCTTTCCTGTAACATTCTTCTAATCACCTATTTTTGTTGAAAGCCTCCAAGGTGGTCGTGACTCAATACTATGAACTATAAGAGAAAGAGGTTTTACTACTATTGGGATTTGCACAAAAATACATGTTAAAGATTAATTAGACTCCGAGATATGAGTCTCTCAATTTCAGATTCTCTTCTAATTTGGCGAATACTAAACCTTCAATTATCTTGTGTTCCGTCATAGACTATGATTTTAAAATGTTACAAAGTAATATTACTGTGAATATCAAACATTTTTCACCAGCTCATTTTCATGGCAATTCCCGAGTCTTGGGACCCATGCATCAACTTTCTATTCATGTAGTAATTTCTATTTCTACGAATTCATTTGATCCTTTCTTTTGATTATGTAAAAGTTATATGTATACTTCCCCTGCTGTTCTCGTGTATAAACATCCAAACAAGTTAGAGAAATGTTTAAAGCATAAAATTGAAAAATGGACATAAATAGATCATCCATGAAAGCACATATTATGCCCAACAGTCCCAAACATGAATCAAGCATGAACACGCTTGTCAATCCAAGCACTTGACTTTTCAGTTGAACCAATGACCTGTCGACCTTGTTATCGTCGGGTTTAAACTACTATGGCAATGCAAGATTGGAACATAATGAAAATGGGAAGTAAGACATCTTCTTGAACACCACCATTCACGTGCCACTACCAATTCATAACTATTTAGGAGGTACTAATGACATGGAGAAAATATATCATATCAATCTGAGAACAAAACATGCATTTGTTTTCCTGTACAAGCACTTTGTATAAAACATGCCAAAATTACCATTTACCCTCAAAGATAGAAATTAAGAAGAGACATAAAAAACTCCACAAAAGAATATGGAGAACGGAAAAAAAAGAGGTGAAATAAGCGAGATCCACATACCAATAGTAAAACAGAAATCAAACGCAACAATAAAGCCAACCCACAATAATTTTCAAAAGAAAAGTGAGACCCCACCTCAACTACACTTACATTAGTAGTCAGGAGCCAACTCAATCCATAAAAACTTTCACACCACAACAAGATATTTGCAAAAAATATGCAGCCACCACAAAGAAGAATCCAATCATAATTTAACATTCAAGCAAATAGTCAATATTTAAATTTATACAAAAAGGGAAAGTCTTAAACCTCACACAAACTTACACCTCAGTTTTGAATGTTGAGGCAATATTGAAAGACTTAAAGCTGTATAATAAATATTCAATATAAAATCTATACTTCAAGTCTTCGGATTAGCACCCACTCAATTTGACAATATAATTTATGTTCAATTGTCAAAATTTATAAATTTTACTCAAACAACAAATAGAAATTAAAAACATCTTTCTACTTTTATTTTTCTTGAATTTTTAGATGATTATTCACATACTTATATGAATACTGTGAGTGATAATTTTAATAAGACCAAAATGCCTGAGGAATCTAGAAGAAAAAGTTACTACATTTAAGTAGCTTTTAAGCTTAAGCAATATATATATATATATCAAACTGTAGTAACCAATACTAAAAGATACCACTTTTTTTTCACATGGGCAGCTGAAGTTCGTCGTTTTGGTTCTAAAATTTATCAAACTTTGGCTTCTTTACTTCTATGAAATTGAAGAAAACGAAAGTATGGCAAATAAGTTATGAAGAAGAAGAAAGGATTGGCTGATTGAAGTCACCAAAATATAGAATGGGTACCTGAGATCGAAAATGGAAAACAAATAGAAGCTTTGGATTGTGGGTTTGTGAGATCGAAAATGGAAAACCAGTGTGAGCCCTATGTTACGGGAGACGAGAGAGAGAGGATGAGGCAGAGTAGTCGTTTCCCGTGTTTTCTGAAAATACTGTGTTTTGCTCAAAATTCCCAAAACGTGGTTTTGCACGTTTTTAGTTTTCAGTGTAAAATTTTTTTTTTCATTTTCTAAAACACGTTTTGGAAAATAAGAAAGAGAACGCATTTTCATTATTTTGAAAAATCGAAAACAGAAAACGGCTTGAAAACAGTAAAGAGAACATACCCTAATTGATTCTAATTAGGCTTGTTTGGTGAAGATAAAAATTTATAAAATATGTGATTGAAAATTAAGGAGATTCATAAAATATGTCGTTAAAATTATGATTAAAATTCTAAATTTTAATCACTGCCAAACATGAAAATAGAGGAATTCATTTTTTCTATTTTTGTATTTACTTTAATTTTTTTTAAAAAATAAGAAAAATGATCGTGTTATTAAATTTTTGTGCATGGTAAATCAACTCATATCAATTAAAAGAGGCTTTAGCATACCAAATAAACTTTATTTTCACATTTCTAATAAATTTTCCTGCATAGAGTCTATGGAGAGCGAAAGTTAGTGGACGTGTAGAGAGGGAAGGGGAAAAAAACACAATTTGAATACATCATTCAAAAATAAAATAAAATCAAGGAAGATCTGTAACATGGTCGATCGATCAAATTTATGATGTAGGTAGAAGTACATGTCATGTATCTTCGCGGAAGACTCGATCTTTTGAAACAAAAGATTATGTATTTGTACTTTTTAGTGCCCAAAATATTTTTACATTGACAAAGATAAGTCAAGTTACCATTCTATCAATTTTAGCAACAATAGATTGAATGGTCAATTGAAATAAAAACAGAAGTTGTGTGATTAAATTAAAATAAATTGAAGTTGAGTAACCAACAAGAAACAAGCGTACAGGTGGAGTGACCTCTAGTGAAATTCACTGCTAATAAATTGGGCTGGATCCAAACAAAATGGAAGATTGACACAAATAGCACGAAATGAAATGAGAACTTTACTTTTTAGCACCCTTTATAAGTTGCTTGTGAATTTTGATCCATACAATTTGTGGATCCCGAATTTATAAAATAGCACGTACTTTGTAGCGCTTTCATTTAAGTTGCGTAAGAATTTTGATCCATAAAATTTGTGGATCCTCGACTTATAGGATAGAAACTTTTTTTACTAGCATTGATGGAACTTAACTTACAAAACAATTTACACTACGGAAAAAATAAGGGTGAATTGAAGATTATTAATTTTAATTAAAATACTGTAAATTACAACATAAAATGGGGATTAAAAATTACGACAAATTATAATCTATAATTTTTGTACGAATATATCATTTGACAAATTATATTGTATGTAATGTTTTGAAACATTATAGTGATTGTAATTTAACTTTGTTTTAACAATGTTGCAGTTTTTATGTACTTTTGTACAATTATTTTAACTTAGTATATGATAATTATTACAATGTACCTAATTTTTTGAAAATGTAACAAATACGTTCCGTTAAATTTTATTGCAATGTATGTGATTTTATAAGCATTTTAATAACTATATGTTAAACCAACCAAAAACACAAACATCATAATGCAAAATGTTAGGCGCCAGAAAAATAAGAACATCCCCAAGATGGTATCTAGAACTTAGAAGTAATATGTTACTTATTCCAGGTTTGGTAATGATTTTAATTTAAGTTAAAATCAATAATCAATTTAACTATATATTTTATGGGATCCACGACTTTTCGATCACACATTTCATTTTTATCAACATTTACTAAAAATCTGATTTTAATCCTCGACAAATAGGTACTTATTTTAAAAAGTCACCGGGAAACTTTATTTTAGATTTTAAGAATAGAGAACATGTTTGAATCTCTACATAATGTCACTTTCTACGTATATTTTCAAGATTGTATTTAATATAATTGTAAATTTCAATACTCCACTACTTCAATTATTTGTATCATATTACATATTTTAGCAACTTACATTTAAAGAATGTCATTAATTGAAAAATGAGGGAAAAAATGAATGTAGGTAAGTGAAATAAAGAGATAAAATAAAGAGTTTGTTAAAGTGTAAAAATTTTCTTTTAAAATC
The DNA here is from genome assembly GCA_903798255.1 of Fraxinus quadrangulata. Lineage (NCBI taxonomy): Eukaryota > Viridiplantae > Streptophyta > Magnoliopsida > Lamiales > Oleaceae > Fraxinus > Fraxinus quadrangulata. Next base: position 39,828 of record CAIGRB010007494.1, on the reverse strand, counting down.
TAAATATGTAATTTGTTATGATCAGAACGTTATTTAAAAATAAAGAATCTTGGATCATCAAGCCCCGTCAACTAGGATTCTTCTTAAAATTCGGACTTTTCAACACATTGGACCTCAATTCCTATATCGTATCTTACCGACAAAGGAGAGAATTTTCAACATTGGTAACTAATCTTGTTCTCATTTCACTCCAAAAATTGGCATTCTAGTGGAAAATACCTAAATTGCCTTGATTAGCTTCGGTTTTGAGTTGGGCCAAAAACAATCCAACTCGATCCATGCAGCTATGTCCATCTCTACTAGCGGCTCTAACCGGCAACTCCACCCGCATTGGAATAAATGCTATCGAAGGTGAGAGATAAATGAAAAATACCCGATCTAAAGAAAGAAAATTTAGAGGGATAGTGATTCTAAGGGTAGGAAACTTCTGTAAAAAATTAATTGTAGATATTTTTGAAACGTATTAACTAATTGAATATACACGGAATTTCCTCTTCGTAAAATATAAAAGTTTTTGACACTTAATTGGATTTATAGGTGGATTCCATGAACACAATTAAATTGAAAGTTTGGATACTTCAAAATCAAGGAAAATTGAATAGGAACTAACGCTCTCCACAAGGTAATGTTTGGACAGCCAAGCTGCATATTTCCCTGCAAGTTCACGGGGGCCAACTGGGTAATGTGGCATGACTCTAATTCGTTTAAGAATTAATTTTCTCGTACAATGATGATTGATACGACAAAATTTGGACAGTAAATTTAAAAAATAGTTTTAAAACTTTTTTCAAAATAGATGAATGTGATGATATCAAATTATGATTGTTAACAAATGTTGTCCACGATCGTTGTACACGTAATAGGATTGCTCTTTTAAAGATTAGTCAAACATTCCACGTTTTTTATAATATATTTTCAATGTCGGCAAGGTATCCGCAAATAGATTAATTATAAGGTGGGCTCCACTCACTAAATATCTACGTCATTGCATGCATATGTTCTCCATTATTAATATTTCTAAGAAATCCTTTATATTTTAAAAATATATCGATCATAAAAAAACATTTTTAAATTTTAAAACTTAATTTTATACACTTCAACAAATTCTTGTTTGCTATTTATTGTACTATTCCCCATATTAATTTATTTTTTTCCTCATTTTTCAATTAATATATTTTTAGATGTCGATATCTAAAATATTCAATATAAGAACGTTTAATGTCACATAAGAGATGATGAAAAATAAATAAACGTTTCTTAAAAAAAAAAAAAAGAGCAAAATGAATAGTCAAAATAGAAAATTTCTTGAATATGCTTTTAAAATGATTAGCTTAAGGAAAGGGAAATTGAACCGAGGAACTATGGAAGTCGAGGCTACACCATCTCCACATGTAGCTGTCCCTCGATAACAAATAAGGTTTGTAGATATTCATTTACTTCATCTAAATTTTACAAAAATAAAAGTTTGCGTCACTTTCATGAATAAAGATTTAAGAGGAATTAACTCATGTTGTTCAGTCCGGTCTAATAAAAAAAAAAATTATGAATCCAGGAGATCTAATACTATAAAAATGTAGTTTACTTTTTCCTCCCAATATATATAGTATAAATCATACATATAAATACAAAACACACATTTTAAGCAACTTAATACACACCTCATAAGAATTATTCATAAAAATAAATAAGTAAAAAATCATCACTACTAATCAATAAATACAAAAAAGTCCTAGCAAAACTATAACTGCACTCAATTGAACACCAACGACCCTTGAAAAAGCAAATAAAGGAACAGATTGAGATGGTTCTGCTGTATCATCACTGGTATCCTTAGGATTATCAAAATTAGATGGAACCAACGTTTCCGGCGCCGACTCGTCGTCTCCGGATTCTGGGCTGATCGGGGCCGGAGAATCGTTAGACGGCGTCTTTAAACTTGGAGGTAATCCTTGGCCATAAGTCACATTAATCTTAAAATGCTGCCCTTTTTCGCATTGCCATCCATCATAATCACTTGAGAAAAAATAATTCATTCCCACTTTGACAAGAGGAACTGGAACAGAAACAGGGTGTGGTGTGGTGGATGATGGATCATCGGATGACCACTGGACCGTGTCATTGTCCAGGGCATCCTCATAATCACAGAGTTTGTAGGTTGTGAAATTGTATGTTTGGATGACTGAATGATTGTTGTCTGTGTTGAAAACTGCATCAACAAATTTACAAGAAGAGTAGTTATGTGAATGCTTTAGGAAAAACCCGACTCTCGGGCTATGTTTTGTACATGAGATTGGATAATACAGAACAACATTAAAGAATACAAGAATAAAGAGAAGTTAAGCGGATCCCAATTTTTTTTTTTTTTTTTTTATTTTGGAAAAAAAAAAAACAATCGCTTTAAATATGCAACTTTGAGTACAGAGTGATATAGAATGACTCGTGCCCAAAATCCCAAAATCTTAAGCTTTTTGAGGAGACGATTAACATGGTTCCAAACTAGATCAAAGTTTTTGGTTCTCGTCTTTCCATTACCTCGATGAAAATTGTGCACGCGCAGCAAGAAGGCAAGTAAAAGTAAGATTTAAATAAATCTTTGACGACCTTCTTTTACGAATGATTTTATTTTCAAATGAGATGATTCCATACATATCTACAACTCAATGGGACTATACACACCACATCTTTACAGGAATCGTTCTTGCAGCATTTGCAAGACACCTTATCATTTCACATGCTACTCTCTTTATCACAAAGAAACATGTAACATGGCAACTCACTAAAAAAGTATCTCAAGCCACAGCTGTTCCAATTATAGTACAGCTCCGTCAAATTGTTTGAGAGAAATATGTGGAAGTTGTGTCCAAGAATAAAGATGTACACATCTTTTAGCTGTACATTACCATTCCCTTTGAGCATAGAGATAAAAGAATGTCGGGCCCACGCGAGCGAGCGTCTAAGGAGATAACAAGTCTAGAGAGTCATACTCGACAATATTTACCACTTGAGACGGACCGGCCCCACCTCGACTTCTACTCGAGCATAACTCTCCCACTTCTTTTAGGACATTTGGAGGTTAGTACTACAGTGGATTTTAGACCTTTGATCTTTTCGTGACTTCAGGTTTTTACCATTAGCCACTGCCCAATTCCAAATTACTTAAAGCAATTATTAGAGTGGTTAAACCATCTCTATTTCATAATAGATCTTAATTCTGGAGTACGTATCATCAATCATTAAAAAGTCAACGACACGATGAATTATTGATTTGGTACAAGGGGAATTGCTGATTTAATGAATCCAACCACCACTTTTTTATAATTTCCAACGTTATTAGTACAATTCTAATCACAAGCTGATCATTTTAGTAACTGATCAGCTAATAAAAATAATACACTTTAATTTATTTTATGATTTGCTACTGAATCATTTTCAACCATACATTTACATAACAAAATATTTCACATGTACACTAAATTTTTTTCCTACTTTTTAACCACGCATTATCCTAAAAATCAATATTCAAAACTCTTTTTTCTAACAAAATGACTCTTTTTTCTAACAAAATGGTTGTCAAAGATGCGCTTAATTTCATGACAAAATATCTCCAGAAAATTGGATTAATTAAGCATAGAGAAGGGATAAAATAAAAGAATTAAATTAAGCATATGCTTGTCTACCATTAAAAAGAGTTTTTTCTTTTTGAAAAATGATTTTTGGAATAGTTATTTTTTTTGGAGAATGTGTGGTTAAAAATTAGGAAATTTTTTTAGATTTATGTGCAAAATATTTTATTACGTTAACGTGGAATTGAAAATGAGTTTGAGAAAAAAAAAAGTGATTTAACGGATGACAAATATGAGCTAAAATTCTAGAAACGGCAGTGAAGTTAGTTAATTTTTCTGGTAAAAATTTCCAGATCAATGAGATTAAAGGAAACCAAACCATATTGGAAAGTCTTTTCCTTATTTAGAACCAAAAATCCAAAAAAAAAAAAGATGATTAAATCAAATTAAATATCCCTAAACCATAGATTCATCATCTGTATCTACCACTTTGTTTCAAAGATACATACAGAGAAAGATTATCAGCAGCAGCAGTGAAAAAAACAAAAAAATAAAATCTCATACAGAGAAAATGGAATTCTTGAATACACTTACTGAGGAAATCTCCCAGGTTGAAGTTCTTGGTAGAAGCCCACTTTTGGTAATCAACATTAGGCTTTTCAATGTTGTCATACCATCCCAAAGAATCACCCACAGTGTAGTTCTTGTATGCATCAACAGATCCTGAGAAGGAAAGAAGAAACAAGAAACTAAAGAGAATCAAGAACACAAGGCTTTGCCTATCAGTTTCGTGTAATCCCATTTTCACTGGGACTGTTTTGTGAAAACTTGTGTTTGTGTGCTTAAGAATAAGATTGCCCACTCAGGAGGAGGAGAATAAAGACAACTACTGACTACTGTGGAGGAACTAATTGGTTATATATTCAGTGCCTTTTATTTTATTTATTGCTTTTGGTAAAAAAAAAATAAAAAAAAAGTGCATGTGGCTCTCACAATTCTCTTATCTATCTTGATTGATAGCTTCATGTTATCTGTATTATTGTAAACACAGTACTTGTGTTTAAGGGAAGGATGACTTTTGTATACGACCACATGTACAGTAAACAAGTTTGAAATGTGTAATAAATAAAATTTTATTTTATTTTTTGTTAAACAATATTAATCTTGTATAGTTTAATATACCAAATGTGTCATATTAAGTAATTTCATGCCCTTTTTCGGTTTTTGCTTATAAATAAATTTACTTAAGAAATAAACTTTTTAAGCATCGACAAACATGTAGACACAACTTTGAATAGATAGACAATCCATTTGCATTTTTCTGCTTTTCAGTACCATATACTTATAATTAGATAAGTTAGATGAATTAAGCTTAGCCACATTATTTTTTTCATTTTCATTCTTCTACTTATTTTTAATCACATATTTTTCAATAAGATAATATTTTTCAACATATCAATAATTTTTTTTTTTTTTTCAACCACATATTTCTCTTCACATAAAAAAGAAAATGTATTTTTGAGTTGAAAATATGTACCAAATATGGGTTAAACTTATTTGTTAGAAGGATTTTAACATATTTCTTGATATCTCTCACATGGAAATGGGACCCATGTGGGTCCCATGTGCAATAAAAGTGTATTAAAAAAAAGTCTCACCGCCCATATGAGGGGGTCAGTCAGAAGGGGTGGCAAGATAGAGGGTGGTTCAAGTTAGATACAGTATTTACTTGTAATTAGATACATACACTTCATAAAGAATTTTCTTTGTCTGACCAAAAAATCCAGTTTCAGTCAAAAGCCCGGAATACGAGGAGGTACGGCTGTGTCCTGACAGACAATGCAAGAACAATTTCTTTACTTGTACAGAAGTAGTTTTGCCAGAATTAACGAATCTATTTGGTTCGTCTTTTTCTTTTGGGTTATGCTGCGTGTAATTTATAGTATATATAATGGTGTCCATAAGTTACATATGATATTCCTAAGGTTGTGCTATGTGTACCCTAATGTACACATAGCATTTTCTCACCCTCTATTAAGGGTCACAATGATGTCCATAAGGTACATATAGTATTATTATTTTTTTGTTTTTTTGGTCATTGTTCGACAAGAAGCTGTCAAGTATTTTTTGTAGGGTAGCACTACATATAATGGTTCAAGCCGCCATGTGGCCCTTATGTGAAATGCTATGTGTACTTTTAACATAATTCTTTTTGTATTAAGTAGCATTTTTCGGTACAAATGTCATATCTCATGCAAGAAAATGGTATTTATGACCAATGCTGCTACATATACATTTATTTTATACATTAAATTTGACATTTATGATATATCAAAATCATGGCCATCGATTTGAATAACACATTTTCAAATTAATGCTCTTGATTTTGACACATCAAAGAATGTCAAAATTATTGTACAAAAAATATATACAACTAGTTTAATTCATTTATGACATATTTTAATAGAACTGTAAAACGATGACAAAAGTCCTGTTGGGGAGTAATTTGTCCTCTGTTCTTGCATAGATAGATATCATTCATTTTGTACCATAGTAAAAAAAATAAATAATAATAATAAAGTAATGCTATTTATTCTCGTTGGGATTTCAACCCCAGTTTAATGCCAATGTGACATTTGATTATTTAATTTTACATTTCATTTAGTCTATCGTCTAACACCACTTAAACTAGAATTACAATTCCAGTAGGGTTACACAACATTATTCTTTTTAATATATTGCTTTGTCATGTTAAATATCGAAATATCCTTGTTTAGTTGATCCCAAACAACCTACACCTTTCGCTCCACAAGATTTTCCTCGGTTGCGAGTCGAAAATGACTTGGCTTTGCCAGTAGGCCTCATTTCTAAAAGCTCAAATCGTGAAGCATCCCTACCAGAATAGGATTCCAAAACTTCGCCTCACTCTTGTAAAGATGCTATGTTTCCTTTACTTTCCTGATCAATTAATAACAAACAAATTTTACTACCGTAGCACATGAAGTTAATATCGCTGGTTATCGTGAATGAGCATGCCACATTAAATGTAATATATACAGAAACCACATAAACTCTGCTTGTTGATTTGTTTTAATTCATTGATTTAATTCCAATCTAAATGCTAGAAATAAAAAATAGAATCATTTTCGCAAATATGAATCCCATTTTTCAAAAATTTTAGTATGAAAATAATTTAACCCTTATCTAGGACCGCGAAGGATGCATCAAGTTAAGCATATTAACTGTTAATCTCTTTTGACTGTCTCCAACTTTAAGACAATAAAAAAAAAAAATGCCTGAGAAGGGATATTGAGCCAATATAAAGCTTGTTTGGCACATATTTTTCTAAAGAAAAATGATTTTTTAGATAATGTGTCGTTGAAAATGATTTTGCATAAAATAATTTTAGAAAAATATTTGACAAACAATCTTCAATGAATTCGAGCAATATGTATCTAAACTTGTGTATGACAGTATGAGTGACTACACGGGATGCTTTCCTTGATGTTTTTACTACATTAATAATTTTTTGTCTGTAAAGTGTGGGGGTGTCGGTGGAGGTTATTTTGCATGTGACGTCATGATGAGTGCTTGATTGGTCCGAATACACGTGGACGTGTTAAAAACCAAGCCATCTGTCAACGCCACAGCTTATTGGAATTCGAGATCCAGCTGATGTGATGGATCCCGTGGCGAGTTTTCATTGGCTACATCTCACTTTAATTAAGGCGTGTTTGGTCATGAGGGAAATTGAGGAGAAAAAAGTATAAAGGAAAGAAGGCGTGTTTCGTTAAGTGAATTATGACACTTTATGCGTAAGCAGAACAGATATACCCTTATATAACAAAGAAGCTTGTATGATACTTTTGCAGCCATAACGGGATGATTCTTAGTGCATCGAAGCTATATCCACTTTAGGTGGAGCTTCAATGGGACACGGCCGAAGATTAGGAGAACCCTGTTCCTCTGGCGCAGAAATTCTTTGCTTTTTTCCGTTCTTCCTTGCTGCAATGATGTAACCAGGGGCATCAAGTGACCCAGCGACGCATAGAAATACCAATATTTTACCTCTTTATCTTTTGCTTGTTCCAGTATTTCCATATTAAAGTATCCAATAGTTCGTTCAATAGATCGTCGCACATTGGATTAAGTTTTCAAAGAATAAGATAACACATCTCCTCGTATGGAATGACATGTATTTATCCTCAAGAAGTTATGGAAGTCTTTTTCTCTAATAAAACTCAAAGTCAAGCCATTGCATGGACCAAGTTACAAAGACTAAGGCACATCTAGTTGATTTAATACAATCCAAATATAAAACCAATCACAGAAATATATTCCAACAAGTGAAGGCAGGAAAGTGATGTATAATCATCGCCACAGAAGAACAAAAGGAAGTTATGTCCAAAATATCAACACGGCAGTTGCTATTTCTTAAAATGATAGCTAAAAACAGAGTTGAGTCTTTTTGATGCTATATCAGAACTTCAAACTTTACCCATACCAACCAAAAAAGGGTAAAAAGAAAATGAGAAATACACTATTCTGATGAATCTGATCCTGGTCTCAATCGCATATGGTCAACATAGAACTGTTTGCAATGCTTCGCCGCGATCTCTTGCAGTGCTTCACCAAGAAGTTTCTCTTCCACTTCAAAATCCCATGTCTTAATATCTTCTGCAATATCCCAATCTTCAAGATCCTCTAAACCCCCATCATAATCATCATCGTCATCATCATAATCCTCACGTGCTAGTTCTAAAAACTTGATGATCACTAGAAACACCCTCTTCATTCGGTATCCCGACAATGGCAAATTCAACACTTTCAAGGAAGCAGTCATTAGATAAAGTGGTAATTCACAGTCAAAGCGATTTCCCATGTGCAAGCTATTTCTCCACATAACAAGCTGTTCATCTTTCAGAACCAATTTCCCCTGCTTTTCAAAATTTGCAACTGTCGCACACTTGAGTGAATGAAGACATTTGATGAGTATGCAAAGTAGATGTATACATTCTGTGCAACTCCAGCACAATCCTAAACAGTTGTGGAACTGAGAATCCTCGGAAGTATACACTTGGTTTTCTTGTTTTTCATCAGGTTGATATTCAGTCATCTTATGTACCGAACCAGGTATAAGACAAACTAGGCTCTCAATTTCAGCTCGGCCACTTCCGCATCTTGCCTTCCACAAAAGAAAAGGGGAATTAGCAATTTTTTGGGGACATGTAAACTCCAGGTAAATGGATTCGAGTTTCTTGAATTTCTGAAGGAATATGATGAAGTTCAGCTTTTCAAGAGATTTAGACCGAATATATCCAGGGATTTCTTCACTTCTGATGCAAAGTATCTTTTGAAAAAGTTCACACTCGTTTCGAGTAGACTCGAGGGAGAAAGCTTCACTGCTAGGAAGAATCAGAGAAACACTTTGAATCCAAGACATTGTAGAAGCAAAGCGTTTGCATACAATTGAGCATCGGCACAAAAATTTTAAGTTGGCCAACTTAGTGAATATGGAAACGAGTAAACGGTCTGGCAGGCGGCTGAAGTTATCCTCCAGATCTGTTGCTTTGTTGTTTTTCTGTTTCTTCATGTCTTATTTTGTTCTGCTTTTCTCTTATGCTCTCTCTCTCTCTCTCCCAGAGTTCTGAAATCTATAGATCTACTGCACCACTGCACAAAAAGGAATAAAGAACAGTGTATAGAGAACAGGACATTAGATTCTAACATTCAAAATTTATATAGTGCATAACTAAGGCAGAAACTTAGGTTGGCATGAACAAAAGACAAATCGCTAGACTTGAAAATTAGAGTTAGCTTACACCCATTTGTTATGAACAGCCATGCATCTTTTACTTATTTTGTTCGTATTTTCTCCGCTGATGAGAGGAGAGAAAGTAGGAGCAAATTATAGGAAACCTCAACCTCCTCATGTTATAGTTTGAGGCGGTTTTCAGGAATCGGATCCCCATACAAAAGAAGGATGAAAAGAGAGAAAATACAAGGAACAACTCTTTCAAATCTATAACTATCTCACTACATCGTTATGCCTGAGGTTAAAATAACCATTCATAGGTTTGATGTATTAACAGGTTATAGCATTAAGAAGTATAACAATTATAGACGAGGTCACGTTTCACACCATCTGGATGTATTTAGACCAAGCACATGGCTCAGAACAGTCCAACATGTATACCTTAGCTCCTGGTCTCATGCCTGAGGAGTCCTTGATAAAGAAATTTTGATCTATGACGACTCTAAAATTTTCCAACCTTAGAGATCATAGACTACTCGAGTTCAAAGATCTAGTCCCCGCAGTTTCTTTCTTTGAAAGCAATACTACGAGATGGTACTAATATTCGAAAAAAATAGGAATTCTATCAATAATGTTGGATTAAACGCCAAACCTTAGGAATCTATGTTCTTTACCAGTTTCATAATCAAACACCAAAACTATTCTATACATAATTAATTTTCTACCATTACTTCGAACTATGAAACACGCACACACACAAGTTCAACTCGCTAGTCGGCTGTGTATTTGTTTTTAAATTTCTTGACATGCCGCAATGCCACTACAATTAGGTTAACAATAACAGAAACAAACAGAGTAATCCAAATCACAATGCAGTTCATTTCACGAATCAAAACCAGAAAGAAAAAGAATAACATAACCTCAAATCCATATTGGCAGGGAGCGATGAGGTAAGAATATTGGAGAAATGCTAAACCGCAGCCATATCTGGAGAAAGTGAAGAGGCACGACTCTTAACAGTTTTTTCGCGCCAAAATGATAAGAAACTTCTGGACTCTGGAGTGAAATGGATTAAATGGGTCGGGACTCAATGGAGTGGGCTTTTATTGGGCTACATTGATGGTACTGGCCCAATAATTGCAAGCCCATTTATATAAAATCTCAGTTCATAGCCCAATAACGTTAAAAGAAGAAAAAGTGCGCGGCATTTCAAAGCAAAGAACATTTCCATATTCCCCCAGTAACATCACTACAAAACACTATCCTCCATCACCTGAACTGAAACCCTAGACGGGTGGCGAGGAGCGGCGGCGTAGATTCATCAATGGAAGACGTCTGTGAAGGAAAGGATTTCTCGTTCCCGCTGCAGGAGGAGAAAATTCTCTCGTGGTGGGATGAAATCAAGGCATTCGAGACACAGTTAGAGCGCACGAAGCATTTCCCAGAGTATATCTTCTACGATGGACCACCCTTCGCCACTGGTCTCCCGCACTATGGACATATTTTGGCTGGCACGATTAAGGATATTGTGACCCGGTACCAGTCGATGACTGGCCACCATGTGACCCGTAGGTTCGGGTGGGACTGTCACGGGCTGCCTGTCGAGCATGAGATCGATCAGAAGCTCAAAATTAATAGTCGGGAGGATGTGATTAAAATGGGGATTGGGAATTACAATGAGGAGTGCCGATCGATTGTGACGAGGTATGTTGGAGAGTGGGAAAAGACTGTGGCTAGGATGGGGCGATGGATCGATTTTAAGAACGACTACAAGACTATGGACTTGAATTTCATGGAGTCGGTGTGGTGGGTGTTTGCCCAGCTGTTCCAGAGGGGTCTTGTCTATCGTGGTTTTAAGGTTTGGGTTTTCATTTCTCTCCTTATATTACTGATCAAGATAATGCAATCCTCTTTTTGTTCTCTGCTATATTTGCTTCGTGCCCAGGTTTTTTATTCTTTCTTATTTTGGCATTTCATGCGATTAATTAATTTAATGGAAAATCTATCCTGAGATAAACAAGGTCTCCTTTTAAGTTGTGATTGTTTTTCCTCGTATAAATGTTTTTGTATTTTAGTAGCAGGAAAATAAGAAATGGTCTTGGAGAAAAAGCAAGTTAATTCAATTTTAAACTTCTCAGAAAGGCAACAGATGTGCTTAAAGTATAATATGAATGGTCTAAATGGTATTGAAGTAATTATTTAAGGGTATTTCAAGCCTGAGCAATAACTACCTGCTCCACGGGAATTCTACAGCATCGTTTATTGTTTATAATCTCATTATTACTGAATCGGTTATTGTGAAACTCTTTAAATTTGTTGACTGTCATGCAACTTGGAAGAGCCAGCCCACAAAAGCTAGCTAATGTGGTTGGAGAACCCAAGCCCATATAAACCACACAAAGTAAGCCCATACTTTTGATGTGGGATTTAGATTCCCATAAATCCCACTGAAATCATGACAAACTACCACGCTTCCGACTTGGCGTCCACGTCGAAAAGGTGCCCATACAACCTAAGTGGTAACCGTGACCTGAAGACATGGTGCCTGCTCTGATACCAATGTCATGGAACTTGGAAGAGTTAGCCCACAAAAGCTAGGTAATGTGGTTGGAGAACCCAGACCTATATAAACCACACAAAGGAAGCCCATACTTCCGATGTGAGATTTAGATTCCCATAAATCCTACTGGAAATCATGACATTGACTTGAAAGTTTCTGCATATGAGTTTATTTTTATTTTCTTATAAAGTGTTACATTTCCTTTTCCTTATGTGAATTGGGTTCTGAAAATTAAGAAATTATTTGTTGCTTAATTTCTTCAAAGACGTTGAAATTTGAGGGAAAGAGAAAATAAGTCTTAGAATAATTGTTTTTGTAGGAATTTTATGGTTTCTTAATTTGGAACTCATCTTGAATGAGCTGGTTCATTTGTTAATTTTGCAGGTCATGCCATACAGTACAGGTTGTAAAACTCCATTATCTAATTTTGAAGCCAATTCCAACTATAAGGAAGTACCTGACCCAGAAATCATGGTAGCTTTCCCTATAGTTGATGATCCAGATGGTGCATGTCTAGTTGCATGGACCACGACACCTTGGACATTGCCTAGCAACCTGGCACTTTGTGTCAATGCCAATTTTATGTATTTAAAGGTCCGCAACAAGGTCAATGGGAAAGTTTATGTGGTTTCAGAATCGCGTTTCACAGAGCTTCCTATTGAAAAGCCAAAGAAAGAATCTGTTGGCGATTCAAATTCGAAAGCCAAATCTTCTGGTGCTAAAGTAAAGCATACTGATTACTATGAAATACTGGATAAGTGCATCGGCACCTCACTTGTGGGCAAGAAGTATGTGCCGTTGTTTGATTATTTCAAGGAGTTCTCAGATGTGGCATTCAGAGTTATTTCAGATAACTATGTAACTGATGATAGTGGAACTGGAATTGTTCACTGCGCTCCTGCGTTTGGAGAAGATGATTACCGTGTTTGTATGGCGCATAACATAATTAGTAAGGGGGAGAACTTGATTGTGGCAGTAGATGATGATGGGTGTTTCACTGAGAGAATTGTTGACTTCAGCAAGCGCTACGTGAAGCATTGCGATAAAGATATCATTCAAGCAATAAAGGAGAAAGGCAGGCTTGTCAAATCTGGAAGCTTTACTCATAATTATCCTTTTTGTTGGAGATCTGACACCCCCCTTATCTACAGAGCAGTTCCTAGTTGGTTTGTTGCAGTGGAAAAGATAAAGGATCAATTGCTAGAGAACAACAAACTGACGTACTGGGTACCTGATTTTGTGAAGGAAAAGCGCTTCCATAATTGGCTAGAACATGCGAGAGACTGGGCTATTAGTCGAAGTAGGTTTTGGGGCACTCCACTTCCTATATGGATTAGTGAGGATGGTGAGGAGATTGTCATTATAGATTCCATTGATAAACTGGAAAAACTTTCTGGTGCCAAGGTGACTGACTTGCATCGTCATAATATTGATCATATTACAATTCCTTCAAGCCGTGGCTCTGAATTTGGAGTTCTTCGACGTGTGGAGGACGTCTTTGATTGCTGGTTTGAGAGTGGTTCCATGCCTTATGCTTACATTCACTATCCATTTGAGAATGTTGAACTTTTTGAGAAAAATTTCCCTGGACATTTTGTGGCTGAGGGACTGGATCAAACTCGGGGATGGTTCTATACTCTCATGGTCCTGTCAACTGCACTCTTTGGAAAACCTGCTTTTAGAAATCTCATTTGCAACGGGCTTGTCCTTGCTGAGGATGGGAAGAAGATGAGTAAGAGATTGAAGAACTATCCTCCACCCACGGAGGTAATAAATGATTATGGTGCTGATGCATTACGATTGTACATCATAAACTCGCCCGTTGTTCGTGCGGAACCTTTACGTTTTAAGAAGGATGGAGTATATGCCGTGGTAAAAGATGTTTTCTTGCCATGGTACAATGCCTATAGGTTCCTTGTCCAAAATGCTAAAAGGCTTGAAATAGATGGGCTCGCACCGTTTACCCCCATGGATCATAATATCCTTCAAAAGTCCACAAATGTCCTTGACCAATGGATAAACTCAGCAACTCAGAGTTTGGTTCACTTTGTGCGGCAAGAAATGGATGCTTATAGGCTATACACAGTCATTCCTTATCTCCTCAAATTTCTGGACAACTTGACAAATATATACGTGCGATTTAATCGAAAAAGACTGAAAGGCCGGACTGGAGAAGAGGATTGCAGAACTGCTCTTTCGACTCTTTATCACGTGCTTCTGACAGCGTGTAAGGCAATGGCTCCGTTCACACCGTTCTTCACAGAAGTTCTCTATCAGAACCTAAGGAAAGTTGGCAGTGGAGCAGAAGAAAGTATTCACTTTTGCAGTTTCCCAGAAGTAGAAGGGAAGGAAGTGAACCATATTGAACAAAGTGTCACTCGGATGATGACAATAATCGATCTTGCTCGGAACATTCGTGAGCGACATAACAAACCTCTGAAAACGCCACTCAAGGAGATGGTGGTTGTACATCCCGATGTGGTGTTCCTCGATGACATTGCTGGTAAACTAAGAGAGTATGTGCTCGAGGAGCTTAATGTGAAGTCTTTGGTCCC